>NQII01008499.1:34285-62765 GCA_002778355.1 Clitarchus hookeri | reverse complement strand
TTTTTTTTTCAATGCACCTTCTCCTAACATAGAATGCCAAGTACTGAATAATCATAGTGTGCATAATATATAAACTGCAATCACTCTTTCATAAATTAATTCAAAGTATACTGCAATATTGCAGTGTAGTCATATTTTTACTCCCTGCAATGACTCCTAAAACTCTTGTATGTTCATTTCAGAGACAGTCAATGGAAAGTGCACTCGAGAAGGCCTATGAATACAATGCCCGCATAGAACAAGAACTTGAAGATGCGAGGCAAGAAGTCGAAAAAATGGTCAAGCTCATGTACGAGAAGAATTGTCTGCTGAAAGTGCGAAATGAACTGATCGCATTTCTACAAAACAATGAGGCAGTCCAACAAAAGGAGATGGACAGAGCTTCTAGTGAAATGGAATCATACAGGCGGCATCATCAAAAGGTATGTGGAGTATATTGTCACTTTATCAGCACAAAATACATTTTCTGGCCATCAGGATTTATTTCAAAACATCATCACGATTGATTAACAACAACCTCATTAAAGAGTTGTTTGGTATTTTGCAGTATATTTTAACTGCAGTAACTTGAAATAAGTTGCAAGTTGTTCCTAGTTATCAGTATACTTCCCTTCTGTAACTACTGTTTCAGAAAAACCAGTTGCTAAAATGTATATATAGAAGAAAACTAGTTTTGGTATTTATCAAAGATGTTATTAAATGAGTACTTGTGGCCTTCCTCCATCATCATCCTCTCACTAGCTACCAACGATGAGTGTCCTTGGTACACTTAATTTTCAAAAACTTAAAGTTGAGATTGAGAGATTTCAACTGTCACAATCAATAGTATAACCACCTTACACCCAACTCTGTACATTCTTTCACTTGTATTGCCAATTTTCTTGTCACACCTTCTATCTTTCTGTCTACAAGTTCATTCACACTGTCTTATCTTCTTATCTACTTTCTCATTCACGCAATTTTCTTCTCCAGTTTGTCGACCACTTCGCTAACACTGTCTATTTTCTTGTCTGCTAGTTCACTGACACTACTAATTTGGCTATTTACATACTCAGAAACACTGCTNTAACACTGTCTATTTTCTTGTCTGCTAGTTCACTGACACTACTAATTTGGCTATTTACATACTCAGAAACACTGCTTATTTGTCTATTTAATTTACATTTTCTATTTTGCTGTTTACAGTCTTTTCTTATTAACACCTACATTAATATTTATTATGTATTCGGACACTCAACTCTTCAATCAAAGCTCGCTGTGCTTCTATTTCTGCTGACATTTTACTAGTTATAGTTATTATTCACTGCGAATATCTTCTAATTTTGCAGTCTACTACCCTTATATTGTTTATTATTATTATTGTTGTTGTTGTTGTATTAGTTGTAGTTGTTATTATTATTTTTAAATTTATCCTCCTAGTTAATGGCCTACTGTCTACTCTTATTTACAAAATGATTAGTTCAAAATATGTCTCCATCCCACTTATTACACCAGTGTTACAATTTTCGAAATTCTGTTGGCGTAGCCAGATTCTTTAAAGGATTGTGATTTTAAATAGATAAAAAAGGTAGTAGTAATTTCCTAAATTTATTTATAAACAATCCAAAAAAATACTCTAAACTTTCTATCTCGACAACAATGGCTATCACTTGCCATTTACAGCTATTATTTACATAATTATCCCTTGCCTCACAGAAAAATTAAAACAAACACCTAAAAACCACTCTTTATAAACAGTTTTCAAACACCTACTGAATTACTTTTAAAATTATATATTTATTTGCTATCTGACAGTTCCAGTATTTGCATTCAAGTCGGTATCACTTATCCATTCAAGTCCCACCTTATTTCAATCCAAATATCACCAGTCTTTCCTGTGAGGCGAGGGATGTTTATGTAAATAATAGCCATAAACAGCAAGTGATAGCCATTGTTGTCTGGACAGGAAGTTAGAAGTTTTTTTTATTNTGCTATCTGACAGTTCCAGTATTTGCATTCAAGTCGGTATCACTTATCCATTCAAGTCCCACCTTATTTCAATCCAGATATCACCAGTCTTTCCTGTGAGGCGAGGGATGGTTATGTAAATAATAGCCATAAACAGCAAGTGATAGCCATTGTTGTCTGGACAGGAAGTTAGAAGTTTTTTTTATTNGTTATGTAAATAATAGCCATAAACAGCAAGTGATAGCCATTGTTGTCTGGACAGGAAGTTAGAAGTTTTTTTTATTTTTTAAACGTAAAATTAAATTTTAACTATATCAGCTCAAATGAAAAGTACCATAATGATGAGGGAAAAAGTGGTTGTCTTGGATGAGTTAAATGTAGTGATGGGCGAGTTTGATTTTTACAGCTTCAGGTTGAATCGAGTCAAGTTGAGTTCAGTATAAAGTTTTTGAGTTAAATCGAGTTTGCACCATTAATGAAAATTTGTATCTATATACACTAGTATAATACCTGCCTCTAATATAGTCTATTTGCAGTTTCTTCACACTTTTAAATCAAACCTTTGAAAAATCACCCCATGTATGATGATCTTGGTTATTTCCTAGCTATGTCATACATCACAAGCATTTTTTCCTTNCTTTGAAAAATCACCCCATGTATGATGATCTTGGTTATTTCCTAGCTATGTCATACATCACAAGCATTTTTTCCTTGTGTTAATGTTAAAAAAATACCTTATTTTTGGTTAAGCTGAACTTTAACTTTTATACTATCTGTAAGTAATAATATNGTGTTAATGTTAAAAAAATACCTTATTTTTGGTTAAGCTGAACTTTAACTTTTATACTATCTGTAAGTAATAATATTTCAATTATAATTAATATGAATAAAAATGGGGATAAAGTAGGTGTGTTGGTAATACCTAATAAGTGACGCTATTCCCCACCTGTGGTGTACAGAGTGGTTCATAGTCCTCAGTTAATGTTAGATGGCACAGACTATAAGGTGCCTTGAAGGTTGAGGGTATCTCAAACAATGACTTCATCATGTCTTGGTTTTAACAGGTTTATTTGCACTGGAATTTATTCATACATTCCCGGAACTTTTCCGGGAGTTTATATATACTTTCCTAGCACCTTGTGCCGAGAATTTACTCATATGCTATCGACCCTGCGAGTTCTTGGCCTTAAGGGCTGATTACAGTGTTCTGGCTAACGTTTCCGATGCTGTGGGGGTATTAGATGACAGGACACGTCCCTGAGTGACGANTCTCAAACAATGACTTCATCATGTCTTGGTTTTAACAGGTTTATTTGCACTGGAATTTATTCATACATTCCCGGAAATTTTCCGGGAGTTTATATATACTTTCCCGGCACCTTGTGCCGAGAATTTACTCATACGCTATCGACCCTGCGAAGTCTTGGCCTTAAGGGCTGATTACAGTGTTCTGGCTAACGTTTCCGATGCTGTGGGGGCNTATATATACTTTCCTGGCACCTTGTGCCGAGAATTTACTCATATGCTATCGACCCTGCGAGTTCTTGGCCTTAAGGGCTGATTACAGTGTTCTGGCTAACGTTTCCGATGCTGTGGGGGCATTAGATGACAGGACACGTCCCTGAGTGACGACGTTGTTACTTAACTGTACTTGTTGCGGGGTAGTGGTTCTGGCAGTTGAGGTCTGGTGAGTTGGGTGGCCCTGTTACAGGCCCTTGGACTGGCAGTTGTTGGCGTGTGCACTCAGCTGGCTTCCTCTCGACGTGGCGCTCCTCGTTGAAGCTCACCACTCGACTTCTGTTCACGGCGTAGGGTTGTAACTGACTGATTACCTCCCTACCACTTCCCGGCGAAAGACCCTTGGCGGGCCACCACCCCGGCTCTCGGCACGGGGTTGCACAGGACTACTCCCACTCGCTCGACGTGGCGCTCCTCGTTGAAAGTCACCACTCGACTCCGCCTTCTCGGTGCGTAATTGTAACTAACTGACTGACTTGACCGACGGACTGACTGACTCGCGTCCCGGCATGGTGATACTACTTGTCCGACGTAACTCTGGTAACTGTCTAACGGATTCTGCCGGGGCCCGAACCCCGGCGTCGGCTGACTGAATCACTCTCTCTGCGCGCAATTGACACTGACTTGTCCGGCTGAACACACTGATGTAACTGTGGTAACTGACTCGGCCGGGGTCCGATTCTCCGACCTCGGTTTACTGACTGACTTCCTCTCTGGGCTCGCGATTCTAACTGACTGCGGACTGATGTAACTCACTCTCCTGGCGCGGACTGTCGCAGCTTCCGGCTGCCCTGATATGACTGACCCGATATGACTGACCCCTTAACACTGTCTTTGGTTGACTCTGCCGGGGCCCGAACCCCACGGCCTCTCAGCGTCCCGACGGACTTCCTCTCACGTAACTGCGCGATTCAACTGACTGACTGACAGGTGCGACTGACTGACTCGGCCGGGGTCCGATCTCCCCTGCCTCTGTTAACTATTGCACTGACTTTCTCTCTCCTGGCTCGCGCTTCTAACTAACTGGATGCCTGCTCTGGCGTATCTGATTCTCCCGGCGTGGAGTTTTGCAGCTTCCGACTGCCCCGCTATGACTGACCTCCGCTCTTCGCTCGTAAATTGGCTTATATCCTCTCTTGGCTCCCTCCCTAAAACTGTACACACACCTTCCCTTGTTGTGGGGAGGGGTGTGGAGGAAGGCGCAGAACAAAGAATACTTTATACACGTGCCATGGTTCTTGTTGGTGGAGGTGGGGGTGCGGGNGTGTGGAGGAAGGCGCAGAACAAAGAATACTTTATACACGTGCCATGGTTCTTGTTGGTGGAGGTGGGGGTGCGGGTCAGCAGCCCCTGGCGGCGTATGTCCAGGTGCTTCTGCATTTATTTAGGGGAAAGGGGAGGCACTCGTGGCACCAACTTTCAAACTGAACAGCCCTTCCTCGGGGCGTATCTCACCTTCCGGGTGGGTTGGCGATATTTTCCTGTCATCCGCCTTCCCTATCTTNTCAGCCCTTCCTCGGGGCGTATCTCACCTTCCGGGTGGGTTGGCGATATTTTCCTGTCATCCGCCTTCCCTATCTTAACTCCCTTGACTGCTATTTGCTTAACTCGTCGTAACTTCGGCGTGTCCAAGTTCACGCAGTTTGCTAGGGGTGGGGGCGGTAGAGGTCCGGCGCTGCAGCGACACGTGTAATGGCCTGCATGCGCTAACTACTTCTGGCTTCTCCGCGCGTGTGCCTGTCGAAGGTGCTCGCAGGGGATTAAAATCACGGGAGGTGTCAGTGAGGTTTCTACTTCCTATATGCGTTACACGTCATAAGAAATAGTTCTTATGCAAAGTATTATGACACTGAATGCATACAAATGCGGTGTACATTGTCCCTTTGGTGTAGCCTAATTTTCTTGGCACGGTTAAGCTTTGTTTGTATGAGGCTGACGAATATCCTGGATATAGAACTTTAGCAGGGCTTCAGAAAAGTTAGAAGTCACAGTGAATGTACTATAACTTCTTCCCCGCTTATTGTCATGGTTTACCAAGAAAAAAGTTTGGTACTAGTTTGTACCAACAAGAAAAATCCTTTGCTTGGTTAAAAGATTCACAGTGCTGCCTTTTCCCTCCCGCCGACAAGAGAATGACTACGGTAGCTAGAAAAGGTAGAGAAGAAACGGTAGTCAGCCACTTGATGCTGATAGAAAAATAAAAATAAGAAAACAGTTACAGGAGTGGAGTGTGAGGGTAACTTTTGGGTTGGTTTGTCAGGTTGCTGCTGGGTGAGCGGACAAGCAGTTCACATTAAAAGTTTTTGTTTGTTAATAGTTATTTTTTTTATTTANGTTGCTGCTGGGTGAGCGGACAAGCAGTTCACATTAAAAGTTTTTGTTTGTTAATAGTTATTTTTTTTATTTACACGCGTTTTTAAAAGAGTAATTATGAGAAAAATAATTATTGGTGTACCGTATCTCCTTATATTTCTGCGAAAGGTGTGACGTGCCTGCTTAAATACCTTGTATTGTTGCTTGTATTTGTGTTGTGCTGAGACTGTAGCTGTCGCTCGCCAAGCTGGTGGTACCACTCAGGCGGCAAGAGAGAGGAAGCAGCGTGTCACGAATCATCTGCTTTTATCGCTGCAGAACATCTCAAACAATTAAGTGTTGATGCACTTAACATAGTTGTTATGGACACACCTTCAACGTTTTAGCAACGTAAAAGTATTGATTTGAGACACACAAAAACTCATTTTTAGGTGCAAATATTTGTTTGTTGATAATCCAAAACTACTGTGACTCGACTTTCACTTTCAATAGCTTGATGCCAGCTGGGAAAAAATTAGACTAGAATGATGCGTCAATCTTTGTTAGTTTGACTCAACTCGACTCAAGTTTTCGAGACTCGACCCATCACTAGTTAAATGTGAGATCTGTGATTTCTGCATTTAAAGTGAAATTGTAAGCAGGAGATTATGTACTTATCCTGAGATGGGTGTGTTGTGGTTAGTATTGCCATTCAAACCTGGAAGATAGATTTTCTTTCCTAGGTAAACGATGATCCTTCATTTCCACATCAGCAGTTGTGTGCCCCATAACAACAACACTGACACATTGCTGTAGAACAGTCGTAATAAAATTTCAACACTCCGCAAAAGATAATTTCATTACATATTATTATTTAATGAGATAGATATTATTTAATGAGATAGTTAATATGTAATGAAATGATCTTTTGTGGAGTGTTGAAATTTTATGACGACTGTTCTACAGCAATGTGTCAGTGCTGTTGTTATGAGGCACACAACTGCTGATGTAGTAATGAAGGACCATCGTTTACCTAGGAAAGAAAATCTATCTTCCAGGTTTCAACGGCAATGCTAACCAAACACACCCATCTCAGGAATGAGATGGCAGGAATAGGCCTCTAGGTTACTGATTACAATATAAAAAGTACACAGAATGCACAAGTACTCACATGGCGGTACTCGTGAATACACACACACAAACAAAAGTTGGACAAACACATTTTCACGCAGATGCGAGGTCGCGCGACGTTTTACTGGCTAGGCCAGCTTCACCAGGCGGCGAGTGGTGGCGGGGTGTTGCCTCAGGGCATTGGGCACATGTGGTTGGGCTGGCTTACCACCGGCATTGTTTCCCCTCAGCAGTCGCTGGCTCGGATCCTCTGTCTTTGGCTCCGCATGGAACGTGCAACAGGACAGGCTGCTTTGGGTGCCGCCTGTCAGTGGTTGAGGTGCCAGCTGTTTGGCTGAAACGTGATTGACTAGTACTGCAGTCCCACTGGTGGCCTGCTAGTCGAAAGGAATCACTCTAGGGGGAGAGTGAACACCTGGCGGAGTAATTCAACAGCAGGGTGGGCAGTGCCGGAAACCCTAATTGAGAGGCCAAAGAGGTTGACTGTGAGGGTAGTGAAGTGAGGCTTCACTAGGTGTTGGGCGGCCTGTGTTTGTTCCCAAGGGGACCAACAGCTGAGGGCTGGTTTGAGTTGATTACTAAGTGGGTGGCGAGATGCAAGGATAGCAGCTGTCCACCGGGCAATTCTGCTGCTCTCTCGTCGGTGTGCGAAGGTCATGAGCAGGAAGGGTGCTACAGTTCATCCTGTAGAGGGTGGCAGTCAACAAAACCCCTAGCTAGAGTGTATTCCAGAAGTTCCTGGGTCAAGCCTCATCAGATCTGGTACCCCCTCTGGCGAGTTTATACGCTCTGGAGGGGATGTGTTAGCTGACTTAGTTGGCCCAGATACTTTGTTGTATATTTCTAGTGGTTGGGGCTCTACCGTATGTGTGCACCAGGTACCTTTACGTACTTGGTCCACAGTATGGTTGGCTGTCTACTTTGTGGTGTGTGCGATGTATGTGCAGTCCTGGTTAGTGACTGCCTGCAATCCTACTCTACATCNGTGGCTGTCTACTTTGTGGTGTGTGCGATGTATGTGCAGTCCTGGTTAGTGACTGCCTGCAATCCTACTCTACATCGGAAACTGTTGCCAAATTTGCAGTCCCCTGCCATTTCCTTCTAGGGTGACGCTTACTAGGTTGTAGAAAATGCACACGTTCACTTCAGAGCATGGAAAGATAGAAATTGGCTGGTATACGTCTTTTACTCTCTCGAAAATAGAACCCGGTGACCNTTCACTTCAGAGCATGGAAAGATAGAAATTGGCTGGTATACGTCTTTTACTCTCTCGAAAATAGAACCCGGTGACCCGTACTACCTCCTACCTCTACACACACTAGGTGTTCAACGTACTTTGTATGAGGGCAAGACAGTGGAAAGTGTCTGTCTGCCTGAGGAGCCTGGCTTGAAGAGCAGATGAGAGCTGTGGAAGCAACTGAACCCTAATTGTGGCTTGTAGTCCTGAAGGGACCCGGGGCACCACGTGTGATATACGTGTTGGGTGTGGTGATTTTTGACTGCAAGTGTCAGGAGTAGCAACAACTCTTCGGCTACACTAGTAGAGAAGTCGCCTGTGAAGAAGGCTGTTAGTAGATAGCCTTAGCACGACTGATGCTAAGGCAAGCTACGTGAACAACTGGCATTTCTGCCCGGCGCACGACATTATATTCTGCCGGCTGAGGGGTACCTTCGTGTCTTGGGTACTTCAGTTATCTTCTGCCGNCTGATGCTAAGGCAAGCTACGTGAACAACTGGCATTTCTGCCCGGCGCACGACATTATATTCTGCCGGCTGAGGGGTACCTTCGTGTCTTGGGTACTTCAGTTATCTTCTGCCGTCACCCCTCGGGTCCGGGTCAGGCAGCAACACTGCTGCCATCTCTTGACGGGGTGGTGGAAGGGTGGTTTGGCACCTGTGCAGGCGGTATCCGCCATTCGCTTAGGGGCAAACTCTTGTTTGCCGGCTACTACTGCTTAGCAGGTTTGAAATGGCGTGGGCGATGACATAACTTCCTTTCTCTACGTTGGCGCTGGCCTTGGAGGCAGCCAGTCAGGGGGCGACTCCCTCAGGGCACATGACAAACACGTGGTGATGTGAAGTCGAAAAGAATAGTGTATAGGAAGCGTCATGCGTCAGTTTGTCCCCTCTCCTTGCGACTGAGAATCATCTTGGTGGTTTTGGACAAAGGGGTGTGGTCAGACGGACCCGTTAAAGTAACTGTTTGATCATTTTTCCAGGTCGCGCTGTCTCTTGCTCTCTCTTGCGGGCTTTGATCTAGCAGCTCGTTATCGCTACACCCCTGGTGTGAGTGTAGAGGTGGAGTAGCGATGAAATGAACACAAGTGAGGGAACTGAAATAGCCAAGAAAACTCCCACATTGTAACAATGTTCACCATGGGGAGCCTCCGTAGTTTGAGGTTATTTATTAACCAGTGAGAGACCCATGGCTCACAAAACAGTAATACACTTTAAATTATGAGCTAAGTGCTAATTAGTAATTCTTTCAGTATGCATAGATTTTGTCATTTTTCTCAAAATGTTAAAATGAAACGATTTAAGCACTATGTACGTACTAAAAGTTTTAGCATGATTTTGCAGATGCAAGTAGAGCTGAAAGAGAAAGATGGCCATCTGAAATCCTTAATCGAGGAGTTAAAAAGGATGGAAAGTGATCTGGTGAAGATGAAGACTAAAAACCAAGTCCTAGAGAAACGCCACAATGACCAACGAGCACGTCTGGAGGCACGTATAGCTGAGTTGGAGTCTGCACAACACCATTGTAACAACAAAACAGAAACATTATCATGTGTTCGCATGCACAACACTAACTATGCACACTGCTCAAAAACAGATCCTAGGGAGCATTTCACAAACACCAACACACACTACACTGAGTCTGAAAGTAAATTCAAAAAAAAAAATTTGGAAACTGGTAGTGTATGCACCCCTCAATTATCGAACAATTTTGCACTGAAACATCATTCAAAACAAATTAACGACTATCACTGCACACCAGTCACTTTAATCACCAATGCAGATACCGTAGTCATTGATAGAGTTCAGTATGTGGATTCTAAAAGAGAGACTGCAAAGCAGTGCAATCACACTAGTCTGAGTCACTGCTTTGTTGATGTTAATAATCCAGCCAATAAAATGTCTAACAACTTTGTTTCAATGCATGCACAGAACAGAGAGTCAGTATATCAAAAATTTAAAAAAGATAAGGCCAATGAAATCCATATAATACAGACCGAGATTGTGGAAAATGAAACTTGCAGTGCTAATGTAAGTACAAAACATTCCAGTAACGAGATATGCTTAATTACAAAAAAGCAAAAAAACAATAATTTTACGGGAAATATTTTAAAATGTGGTAGTAACAAATCTAGAACAAAACTCATTGTACCAATCAAATTATTCCCCCAACAAAAACTTCTTCCACAAAAGTCTCACAATTCTTACTCTTACTCTTCTCAGTCTATTGATATTGATTCAGCACTGTTTAACAAAAAATGAGAATGTGTAAGATTGTCAGAGCTACCTTACTGTGTGTCTGCATAATTTGGAATAAAAAGTACAGACTGCAAATTTACTGAAATACAAACAAATGTTTTAATATTCTGTGTATACTTTAAATAAATTTGTACTAATTAAGTTGTGAGTAAGGCCATTTAATTTCTTCAGGAGGAAATGTTAACATAATTTTGTGAATCCTCAGTTTATAATTTTTGATTACAAGAGTGTGTATTAGTGTAAAAAAAAACTTAAGTAATGCTTACAAAATGTTTTTTAAAATGTTTGTAGAATTTATACTGAAAATAAATGTTTTTCTGAAGAAAGAAGATGGTCTTATTCTTCCCAATAACATTAGGAAATAATTTTTTTTTTCTATTTTCAGATTCAAGAGGTGTTGCATCTCTTAAAGAAAGAATGCAAAACACATACATAAATTTCTTGTGTGTCACACCTACAATAGTCAAAAAATGTCAAAATTTAAAAAAAAAATTAATTATAAAATTTATTATTTTCCATTTATTTTCTGAATGTTTATAACATACAATAAAAAAAGTTAATTTTATAATCTTTCTTTGTGTATCTTATACAAAATACTATTTTCAGAATTCACCATGTTATGTTCANTAAAAGTTAATTTTATAATCTTTCTTTGTGTATCTTATACAAAATACTATTTTCAGAATTCACCATGTTATGTTCAGTATTTAAATTTTAAACCAAAAATAATTTACATTAATGCTTACAGACAAGGTTGGCAGCTTTTGTTAGCTAATATGAGTTCAAGTGTGCACTTTCACCATGGATACTTTCACATTACCGTGTTCAGTACACTGAAAATCCTAGATACTGGGAAAGCAGCGTGGTTAAACATTTAAAGGGCAATTTCTGGGAATAATTTGCAGTACCGTAAAGTGGGGTGACATTGATTAGCAGAGCTGAGATTGATCACATGAAAATGTAATATTAAAAAAAATTGTCAGATATGGTACCTGACCTAAACATGTACAGAAAATTTTCATGTTATCAATCTCACCCTTGCCGATCATTTTCATCACCACCTATGTACCTGGCCTTAACNTGTACAGAAAATTTTCATGTTATCAATCTCACCCTTGCCGATCATTTTCATCACCACCTATGTACCTGGCCTTAACATATGATCACTCTCACCCCTGCTGATCAATTGTGCCCCACTTTATATAGTAATTATGTATGGCTCATGTCACCATTTGTATAGTTGGTTTGCTACCAGCATCTTTCTATGTTTTCCTCTCNTATAGTAATTATGTATGGCTCATGTCACCATTTGTATAGTTGGTTTGCTACCAGCATCTTTCTATGTTTTCCTCTCTAATAACTGATGAATAAAATGCAAATTATAAGAATGTTCACAACTTTCATGGAACAGTTCACTGACACACATTGATTTGTATCAGCTGTGATGACCGAAGGGGGAGTGGNATGTTCACAACTTTCATGGAACAGTTCACTGACACACATTGATTTGTATCAGCTGTGATGACCGAAGGGGGAGTGGCAGTAAAATGGTAATGTAGCTGCACTGGTATTATTAACAGGTGCTGTTAGAAATATAGCAGTACTCTAAAGAACCTTTGCTACAGAGCTGTTAAATAATAAAAGTTGTATCAACCTGAGCCCTGAAGCCTGCAACAATTGGAATATGTTATTTGTATTTTCTAAAGTAAAAATATTAAATATATATATATATATTATTTTAACTGATATTTAAATTTTTTCTATTTGATAAATTTGTTTATATGAAACTGGTAGAGTTTATGTTTATATTTGAAAAACTAGAGCACTTAAAAAGTATATATTTTCATTGCACTCTGGCAATGACAACCATCTATACTTTACTTAAATATACTGCACTGCTCAAAAAAATTAGAGGAACATGATTTGGATCTACTGTAGCATTTAACCAGGTAATGTTTAAACTATGACTGTTGTTTGGCCTTGTTTCAACATACTGCCCAAAGACAGANCTGTAGCATTTAACCAGGTAATGTTTAAACTATGACTGTTGTTTGGCCTTGTTTCAACATACTGCCCAAAGACAGACGCTGAAATTAACCATCATAACTATTCCCTCTATGTTATTGTGAAATGTATTGTGTTATGTCAAATACTAAAGTGGCGGATCAATGAAGCATGTTGTCTCACCGACATGTAGTGTCTGTAAATGACAAGCTCATGTTCGGAGAGCATGTGTACATTCAGTCAGTCCAAATGGAGTACAAAATGGAAGCGGAAACTGTTTGTGCAATCCCACTGTGCAGGAAGGATGGACTATTTGTGCAATGGCTGCAGAACTCAATGTGGTAAAATATGTTGTTGGTAAGATGTGGAATTGATTCAGGGAAACAGTTATGTACANATGGCTGCAGAACTCAATGTGGTAAAATATGTTGTTGGTAAGATGTGGAATTGATTCAGGGAAACAGTTATGTACACTAGGAGACCAGGCCAGAGTAGAAAGAGGAAACTAGGCCAAGGATAACCAATATATGGTCAACTGTGCACTTTCAGTGGTGTAGTGCTACTGCTCGGGACAATCAAAATGATCAGAGCAACTGGTGAAAATGCCAGTAACCAAACTGTTTACAACAAACTTGGAAAAGCAGGCGTAATATCACAAAGGCCTGCAATTAGCACCTCATGACAAGACAGATTGCCTGAGATTTTCACAGGCACATCAAAACTGGCAACTTCGACAATGGCGCAGTGTGCTGTTCACTGATGAATTGCGCTTTCGCGTAACACAGTATAATGGACATCTGTGAGTATCATTGCCGGGGAAAGCAGTATACAGACGCAGCAGTCCAGGGACGGATCATGTTTGGTGCTGGGTCTGTCATGAAGTGGGGTGGCATCACTATCATCAGCCGAACCGACCATGTGGTGATTCGATACGGACTTACTGCTGCCAGGTACACAGAGGAAATTGTACTCGATCATGTTATGCCCATTGCAGTGGGGATGAGGCCCCAGTTTGTGCTGCAATAAGACAATGCAACAGTGCATACAGCAGTCACCTCCAGAGCTGCCCTACAGGAACTCT
The DNA here is from genome assembly GCA_002778355.1 of Clitarchus hookeri. Classification (NCBI taxonomy): domain Eukaryota; kingdom Metazoa; phylum Arthropoda; class Insecta; order Phasmatodea; family Phasmatidae; genus Clitarchus; species Clitarchus hookeri. The sequence continues at coordinate 49,297 of NQII01008499.1, read as the reverse complement.
AGATTCAAGCCATGGATTGCCGTGATACTCAAGGCTGGAGAGTCCTATTAAGCACTTATGTGACAAGCTAGACCAATGAGTCTGACATTGTTCTAGGGCCCCTCAGGCAATTCAAGAACTTCCTGATTCTCTCGTTGACGAATGAAAGAACATCCTGTAAACAGAGGTATCTCGATTGATCAGATATATGCATCGAAGGTCATACATAACAGATAATGATAGGTTTCCTCATGGGAAAATGTTGCAGAATGGGACGATGTTTCCACTTTGGTTTAGGATGACGGGTGACGGCCGGGATGATTGGCACGTCACCTAGTCTATGCGAAGTTTTTGAGCGGATTCAGGCAGAGAACCCTAGGTAGCCTTACAGGATGGTTACTTTGGGTTTGCCTGGACTCTTAAGGAGTTGGCTGGTCCTGCGGCTGTTGGGCTCCGGGTGACTGCAGCAGGCCGCATCGCTCGATGAACGTTGCTGGCGAGGCGCAAATCCATGGGCACTCTGAGCTGGAGGCAGACAACAACTGGATAAGGTGTCCTGCCGGTCTTCTGGGATGGTTCGAATAAATGACTACAGAGGACTGAGGAGTGAGGCCCCTGCAGTCGGCGGGCGGCTTGTGNGTCTTCTGGGATGGTTCGAATAAATGACTACAGAGGACTGAGGAGTGAGGCCCCTGCAGTCGGCGGGCGGCTTGTGCCTGTTCCCAAGCGGAGGAAAGGCTGAAGGCCAACTGGGATGGATTAATTGGCAAGTGATTAGCTGTAAGAGCCATAAATGCCTTCTTATTGGCCCACATANGAAGGCCAACTGGGATGGATTAATTGGCAAGTGATTAGCTGTAAGAGCCATAAATGCCTTCTTATTGGCCCACATAATCCCTCCTCATCAGGTGAATGACATGGGAGTAGGTCCTACAAGTCGTCGCAGCAAGAATGGGGCAGGTGACAGAATTTCCTATCTTAGAGTACCCAGATGTAATGTCACGATGTGTCAGTCTTAGCGCATCATCTGGCGAATCTCACACAGTTGCTGGAGCGAGTTAGCTGACTTGGGGTGGCGCTAAAGCTTCGTCATGAGGCGCTCAGTGGCTACCAGGTCACACCTCGTCAGGCCTGGCACTCCAACCGGCAAATTTCACACGGTGGATGAGGTGGGTTAGCTGACTCGGGTGGTCCAGTTGCTTCCTCATGGTGTGTACGTAGTAGGGGGCTCTACCGTACATGTGCACCTAGTGCCTTTGCGCACTGGGCCCACAGTATGGATGGTCAGTAAATCGTGTGGTGTTTTGCGACGTACATACTGCCCAGTTAAGGGAGCCCGCAGTCCTACTCTATTGTTGGAAACGGTTTGGAAAGACGTGATCACCGGCCTTTCCCTTGGGGGACGATGTCTACAGGGGGGTTGAGAGGTACAAATCACCCTTGGAATCAGAATGCAGTGCATAGACTTGAACGNGGGGGACGATGTCTACAGGGGGGTTGAGAGGTACAAATCACCCTTGGAATCAGAATGCAGTGCATAGACTTGAACGTATTTATTCTCGGGAGGTTGAACACAGTGACCGTACGAACTCCTAGGCTTTCGTAGTTACCAAGCAACCGGTGGAAGTTACGTTAATAACAGGTAAAGGGGACCTGTTAAGCAAAGAACAGGTCTTGAGCATTTAATAAAGCAGTCTTGAGAATGACTCAAACCCTACTGTCATATAGTATAGTCTTGAAGGGATGGGGGTAAGCTCTCCCAAGTGGAGTGGGTGTGTGTGGTGTTGAAGCAAGCTTCGCTGGTAGAAGTTCTGGTTGAGGCATAGAGCCCTAGCACGGCAGTGGTAGGGCAAGCTGCTGGGTTGCCAAAGCAGATGAAGCGAATGCGATGACAACTCAANAGAGCCCTAGCACGGCAGTGGTAGGGCAAGCTGCTGGGTTGCCAAAGCAGATGAAGCGAATGCGATGACAACTCAATGTCAACTGGCATTCTGGGCGCTCATCCTGCCCTAATTACTGAATGGATCCTTCCTTCAGGATATTCGGGCATCTTTGGCCAGCCAGCTTCTCCCTGCGTGGGTGGCGTCATCCCTTGCTGCGTTCTTTTGGCAAGGGTTGGATGCAGGGTAGCTCTGTGATTGCAGATATTATCTAATTCTCACTATGGGGCAGGTCAGCTTCGTTCGGGTTCTAGGCAAGAGTGCATGATTGACGTGCGTATTTAGTGTTACTGACAACAGCGTGTAATAATCATCTTCTGGGTGTAGTAGTCCGGCTTCGATCTCTGATGTGGGTGCCGTGGCTTCCCACGGGCTTAGTTTAAGTCGTAGATTCATACAAGGTATATTGCCAGCTATGCATCATGCGTCAATTCGCCGCCCCTCCTTTGCGACGTAAACTCGGCTGATGGAGCTCTGGGGTTGCAGCGTTGTTGAACTGTCACTGGAAGTCTCTGGCATTGCCTTCTGTAGCTCCTGCTCTTCTGTGCGCTCGCTCGGGCTGGTGCATGGTGGCCGGTTCTCCTTGTAACGCTGTCTCTCTCTTACAGGCAGCGATCAGGTGAGGCAAGGGCTCACTAATGGCTTCAAACCCCTGGGGAGAGTGTGTTACAGGATTTGTACCAGTGTCAGGTGAATGCACGCACCTTTCATGTTTACACAAAAGACGTNCTGGGGAGAGTGTGTTACAGGATTTGTACCAGTGTCAGGTGAATGCACGCACCTTTCATGTTTACACAAAAGACGTGGCACTCACAGAGAACAGCTGAGGGCTATGGGTACTCCACATAATTTAATATAATTTGACCTGGAAATGCAAGTACATGCTTCCACGTGTATTTAGAACTGAAAAAAATCGAGAAGTGTGTTCAATCCCAAACTCACAATGGGTGTGTAATATTCTAACTGTACCTGTTGTGTTGCTGAAGGCGTGTTAGCAACGGGCCTTGCTCTGTGGCCACTCCTACAGGTCGCACAGCAGGTAATTTACGTTTGACAATGGACTAACCTAGGCCAGCACTAAGCCTTCCGTCACTTATGCTGGTTTGCAAGTACATCATATACTAATGTGAGTTATCCTTTCATTTACAAGAAAAATTTACTTACCTAATGATGCAATGGTGTACGGGTCACCTACAAGGAAAAAATCATATGGCTCTCAAAATTGTACAACAATCACAGTATTATGTACAATTTCAGCTGCTTCACAGTTCATTGGCAGTCTTTACACTTGATGTGTTCTCAGAAGCAGCAGTTCACTTTGGTTCTTGTCAACCATCTAGGTGGGTGCGGGGGGTGTCTGTGCCTGGTTAGTCCATGTCTAGTACACACATTATCACAGTTTGATTCCCCCCGCACCATTTACACTTTGTCAGCACAGTAATTGGTTGGTTACCTTAGGCAGTCTGTTGAATGCGGCACTAATGTAGGCGGGTCTTTTCTCCCAAAGTTCGTTTGGAGAGTCACTGTTCAGGTTTCACTGGTCGTGGCATCCACGTAAGGCCGTGTTGTAAAGTTGCTGTATATAGTAATTGACACATTCGGGAAATATTTCATTTTTCTATATTTCTGTATTTAGAATATCGTGGTAATAATAATTTATTTGTATTTTATATATTTTCGTTTTTCCTAATATATTATTTTATTTGAGTCATTTAACAGTAGTAGCATACGTCATAGAATGACATTGCACTTTATCATTGGGTTAGTAAGCTTGGCACGTAGCCATCATATTGTGCTACATGATGAAATAAGGAAAGTGCAGGTGGTCACATTTGGCTGACATGACCTGCCACATGAATGTAATACTTTATTTCCAAAGCCACATCCACGTTTGTGTGCTATTTTTAGACGTTTACACACCATGCGATGCCATGATTGGGCAGTGTTCAGATGACGAAACTTTCAACCAATATTTAGAGCAGGCATGACCCTTGTCATGCAACAGTAACACTGTAACAGAAGTCAACAAAAGTTGAGAAGTGCTCTTCTAGAGAGNCAGGCATGACCCTTGTCATGCAACAGTAACACTGTAACAGAAGTCAACAAAAGTTGAGAAGTGCTCTTCTAGAGAGAAGCAGCGAGTGACCATTGTAACTCGCACCGGCAGCGCTAGTTAAGAGCTCTGTATATAAAGATTATGGCCATTTAACTTGTCACTGCCATCTTGTCCCCATCCAGACTCGCAGAGCACACCGCTAGCGGTGAAAGAGTAAACGCAACTTGTCACTCAACCTACTCGTTCTCAAATGTTATTTTAAAAGATATCATCAGAATTTTTTCACTAGTCCTGCACACAGAGGGGATTCCTAAGGAATTGTTAATTAACGCGTTATGGTTGACCTGTAAAAAAATTAATCTCTCACAACTAATTTTTACCGGAAAACCTGCTGAAACATGAAATGTTAAAACTACCCTAAAAAAGTGAGTTTCGCGAAAAATTCAATATTTACACTACCGAAACCTAAAGAAAATGTTAAATTTTAATGTTTTGCAAACAAATCTTTTGTAAGTTCAATAGTTTTTATGAGACTAGGTGAAATGTTTTACATGTCACGCCGGTTTATGACTACACATCTCCGCTACAGAAAAATGTNGTTTTTATGAGACTAGGTGAAATGTTTTACATGTCACGCCGGTTTATGACTACACATCTCCGCTACAGAAAAATGTACTTTTTATAGACGTACTACATATTCAGCTAGTTTTTGAAATTTGCAAAAATTATATTATTTTGTTAAATTAATGTTTTTTTTACAATTATTAAAAATAATTAATAATACGTGAACCAATTTAAATGTTTTAACATTGTTGTTTTAATCTATAGGATAAGTTATACCATAATTCTGTTGAATATCACTTTTAAATACAACAAAATCCAGTTCTCAATTTTAAGTATTTTTCTGAATCTGTATGGAGGCATTACGCCTGGATGAAATGCAAAGCCGTCACGTAGCGACGAACAAGACAACTATAAACTGCCACAGTGATTAAGCAATCCAAGTTTGTTTTGTAACATGACTTGATGTATAATTAATCGACGACAGGTTAAATACAGAGAAAAAATGAGAGCTCTCAAATGAACCATCAAGCAAATACTGTATTTATTCTGCATGGTATACACAATCATTTTCATTTTACGCAAGTAACAAGCCCCTACTCATGTTATAAACATTATATCCCCCAGTCTTCCATATAAAATATACCAAGATATTTTATGTTTGTTTTTATACTATTAATGAAATAAATATGCTTTCTTTGGCTACTGCAACATACGAGCTCTTAAGATATAATGCTGATATGCAAAACACATTTTTGATACAAAAATGATATATATAGCTTAAAATGAAAAGAAAAAAAACTCGTATTCATTGATATACAATATGCACTAGTCACTTTAAAAAAATTAATTTGTGAATTCTGATACTTTACTTAGTAAAGAGCAGCAGTGTGTGTTTCCTGGTATTCAATCTTTTCTTCAAATAATTTGTAGCCAAATTGGTTTTCTNTTAGTAAAGAGCAGCAGTGTGTGTTTCCTGGTATTCAATCTTTTCTTCAAATAATTTGTAGCCAAATTGGTTTTCTTTTGCGATTTCTTTCGTCTGAAGGTAACCGGTGAAATAGTACACACTTTTCAGCTCTGGTATTACACCCATTAGAACAACAACTCCGTATAGTTATCAATTTCGAAGCGCAAGATGTGTTTGTTCCCATTACAACTATATTATACCGCGTGGTTCAATTGGGGACAAGATGGTGTCGCGCTATGTCTCAGCCAATCACAGCACGCTATTGGCAGCATCCGCTCAAACAATCAATGGCCATACTCTCTATATACAGAGCTTAAGTGCCAGTGACTTCAACCTTCCTTCATAATTTTGAACGAACCTGAATCTATTAAAATTATTTCTGCCTGTGTGAGGAGTCATTAGGGCACCGGGGGAGAAAGTAGTGTATCTCTCCTGTCTTCTTAGTTTAATTATCCTCGAAGTGAGAAGTTTTTCCAAGAAAATATTAATAGGCTGCAATTGTGGTGTTTTATCTCTCTCTCTCTCTCTCTCTCTCTCTCTCTCTCTCTCTCTTTCCCAATGAGTGATAAATGTTTTTGTATGCCACTATTGTAGAATATATGGCAATAAATCTTCAGTGAACCATATACCGCTTCATCCTTTATTTATTTACTTTAGCACCCTTTGTATCAACAAACTTTTTTCCAATCCAGAGTATCTTGCTTTCTGACTGAGCTAGTACGAGCTCTTTATATCAAACTCCATTTGAGTCTTTGCACAATAAACATTACAGCATGTTGCGGATAGTGCCATGTGAAGCATTTGGTTGGTTGCCAGGGCGACTTTATACCAGTCGACTTGCCCCTGGTAGGCCGTCCGACGCGGACGGACATCTGCTGGGTCCCACTGGTCTTCGGTTGGCTGCTAAGCTCATTGGCTTCGGGGCTGGTGGTCGACGTCTTGGGATTGTCTGGCTCTGCGCACCGGCTAGGCCCCTCGTCGGTGCGGTCGTGCACCTGGGTGGTCAGAAGCGAGGGCTCTTGGGGCTCCCCCACCTCCTCGGCTCTGCTGGGCACATCTACTTCACAGCCAGCAGGCAAAATCTTGGGGCCGTATAGCGCGGCGGTCCTACCGGGCCCCACGTCCTCCAGAGTTTCTGACGAAGGTAACGGCTCTGGGGGCTTCCCCACCTCGTCGGTTTGTTCATGCACCTGGTTTAGCTGTCTGAAGCAAGGTTTCTTGGGGCTTCCCCACCTCCTTGGCTCTGCTGGGCTCGTCTACTTCGGGGCCGTCCAGCGCCGAGGTCCTGCTGGGCACCATGTCCTCCGGGGTTGCCGACGGAGGCGAGGGCCTGTGGNTTCGGGGCCGTCCAGCGCCGAGGTCCTGCTGGGCACCATGTCCTCCGGGGTTGCCGACGGAGGCGAGGGCCTGTGGCTCCCCCCACCTCGTCTGTTATGCTGTGCTTGTCGGCATCGGGGATGGGCGGCAAGGTCTCGGTGCTATCCAGCACCGAGGTTCTCCAGTTCCCTGCATCCACTGAGGTGGCCGTCAGACCGTTCCCGAGCACCCCGAGGGGGTATAGGAGCCGAGACGACTCCTCCTCCGTGATGACACTTTGCGGCGTGGAGACTCGCTTCAGTGCCCGTTCCAGGTGTCTTCTCCATGATAACTGCAACACAGCCGGGGATGATCCATCTCGCCCTTGGTTGGACTGTTTCCACTGGCACCGACCTCCGCCTCATGGTCTCCAGGTACCGAGAACCCTGTCCCAGCTGTCAAGGGTCTCATCTGTCTTCAGGGTTAGCATGTGACCTCATTCTCTGTCTTAGGATTTAGTGGTTCGGGGTGACATCGGGGTATCCTTGCCCATCGTCACACCCCCAGGTGTTGCTGTTGGTCGTGGCTCAGCGAGGTTCGGCTCACCTGCAGTTGTTGTAGTTGCATGGGTTCCTCTCTTTTACATGGTGGGGCTGTGTGCTGAATAATGATGTCACCACTTTGTTCCCAGTGGACTGTCGTATGTTTCTTCCCTCGATCTGCATACGGTATTGCCCGCAATCTACAATGCACTTCTGTTGCTGGAGCCAGGGCTGTCTCAAAATCACTATCCCCCATTTCGAGTGCCAGCAAGAACTCCGCGTGGGTGGTTTTTTGGTTGATTTTGATGGCCAGCTTTATCTTCCCATCCACCTAGAGCTGGAGGAGGCGGTCAGGCTGCGCCATCTGTACTGTCCTGTTCTGGGTGTCAGGTGGGCTCTTGGATAGGGAGTGATAGGTTACTTTTAACTAAGTTTCCGATTGCTGCCATATCACTCATGGCAGCGTTAATTTTCTTGTTGACCCTCACTTTAATNTACTTTTAACTAAGTTTCCGATTGCTGCCATATCACTCATGGCAGCGTTAATTTTCTTGTTGACCCTCACTTTAATACGGGGAGCGTCAAAAAGGTGAGGCTCCTCTGTTAGTGTCTGGAGGGTGATGTCGGGCCTGCCATTCGTATTCTCCGCCGTGATTCGGAGGTGGGGTGGGCTTTCCTCACTCGTGCTCCCTTCTTTTGTTGTCCGCCAGCTGGCAGGCTTTGCGGGGCAGCCACGACAGTTTAAATACCTCCCGGGGTAGAACCAGCAAAACACAGGGAGGTAGGGGTGGCAGAAGGGGGAGTAATAGTGGGGTGAGTAGCGGATGTGCCCACTCCTCTTTCTGCTTTGCTTCCTCCATTCCCTTGCCCCCTTGGTTAAGATCCAAGGCCGCCTGTGCCTGATTTTTTCTCTCTGTCCCTCGTGCATACTCCATCAGTTCTTTCACTGACTGGGGCCGGGGAATTTGTAGAAAATTACGTAACTTTTATAACAGCATACAGACTATTGTGTGCACACCACTCTCTTTGCTCCCTTTGGGGTAAATTCTTCAATACATTTGCGCTTTTTGCCTCACAAAAATTTCTGGTTTTTCTTTGATTGCCTGTACATTGCTGTGAAATTCTGACGTTAGTCAGGCTTGGACTTCGTCCCCAGAAAACTATACGGCGAGATTAGAACAGAAATGGCACCAGTCTGTAATAAATTCTCCGTACATGTTCCCCCGTTCCAAATCCTTTCCCAGTAACTGTTTTCTCGCCTTCGTGCCCCATTTGGGGGGGTGGGGGGTGTGGCTCAGTTGTCCTTGAATTTACTCTCACATTCTTGCATGAATGCCACAGGGTCTTCTTGTGGTCTACCTGTGAACTCCGGCAATTGGGGCCTGTCCAAACTCCTGCTCAATGCCGTACTCTCGTGTGGTCCAGGATTGTTAGGCCGGTATTGTTCTGCTCACCAGCAAACTTTGCACTGTTTAGCTAAACCTGGGCGTGTGATGCGCTCATCAGGCCACCCGATGCAGAGGTGGTGAAATGTCTGGGCATAAGACATGCATCTCATGATGTTCACTCCTCGTCTCGTACGGGATATCCATGCAAAATATGCATTTTGCCGGGTCCGGCCCCCTTTGCATCTAAATTCTAGGCTGTCTGTGTATGTGTATTTGTCCGCCCAACCTTTGCAGGTATAGTGAAATTGATTCTCGCATTGGGCGCTAGCTGGTTTCCTCTGTTCCTTCTCAAGGTCGCACTGGTCTTGCTCTTTCCTTGTTTCGTGAACAACAAGACGTATCGCCCCATGTCGGGTGCCACGATAAACACTACCCTCTCTTTGACACGTGATGGACGGGATGCTTGGCACATCACCTAGTCTACGGGGAGTTTTTAAGCGGATTCAAGCAGAGAACCCTGGGTGGCATTACAGGCTGGATTCTTTGGGTTTGCCCGGGCTCTTAAGGAGCTAATGTAGAGTCGGCGTGGTCGGGCAGCAGCAAACTAGATAGGTATCTAGAGCGACGGAGCTGGCAATGGATGCTGGCTTACCACCTGCAGACCGGCACTGAGGCTGTCCGTTGGCGAGCTGCTGTAGGTGACTCCGGGCCCCATCCGGGGGGGAGGCTGGTGTTGGCTGTTCCTGGGGCTGCTGGGCTCCGGGTGACTGCAGCGGGCGGCGTCATTGGATGAACGGTGCTGGCAAGGCGTAAACCCAATGGCAGTCCGAGTCGGAGGTGGACGACGACTGAATGAAGTGTTCCACCAGTCTTCTGGGTTGGCTCGAATAAATGACTAGACTGAGGAGTGAGGCCCCTGCAGTCTGCAGGCGGCTTGTGTCTGTTCCTGAGCACAGGAGTGGTTGAAGGCTGACTGGGATGGGTTACTTGGCAATTGGTTGACTGTAGTAGCTGTAGATGCCTTCTTATTGGCCCAACATAGTCTGTCCTTGTCGGGTGAATGGCATTGGGGTAGGTGCTACAGGTCGTCGCTGCAAGCAAGGGGTAGGTGACAGAATTCCCTTGCTAGAGTACCCAGATGCAATAATGTCAACGCCGCATTAGTCCTAGCGCTCCAACCGGCGTATCTCACGCGGTGAATGGAGCGGGTTAGCCAACTTGGGGTAGTGCTAAAGCTTCGTCATGAGCCGCTCAGAGGCTACCGGGTCACACCTCGTCAGGTCTGTCACTCCAACCAGCAAATTTCACTTGGTGGATGGAGTGGGTTAGATGACTCGGGTGGTCCAATTTCTTCCTCATGGAGTGTACCTAGTAGGGGGCTCTACTGTTGCTGTAAGTGTGCGCCAAGTGCCCTTGCGCACTGGGCTTACAATATGGGTGGCCAGCAAATTGTGTGGTGTTTTGCGATGTACGTGCTGCACAGTTAAGGGAGTCGGAAACTGTTTGGCAATACGCTGTCACCTGCCTCACCCTTGGTGGACGGTGTCTACAGGGGGGTTGAAAGGTACAAATCACACGTGGAATCAGAATGCAGTGCATAGACTTGATTGTATTTATTCTCGGGAGAATAAACTTGGTGACTCGTACTAACTCTTAGGCTTTCATAGTTCCCAAGCAACGGGCGGAAGTTACGTTAATAACAGGTAAAGGTGACCTGTTAAGCAAAGAACAAGTTTTCAGCAACTAATAAAGCAGTCGAAAAACGGCTCAAACCCACTGTCATATAGCGTAACTCTGAAGGGATGGGGGTAAGCACTCCCAAGTGGAGTGGGTGTGTCAGGGGTTGAAGCAAGTTTCGCTGGTAGAAGCAGAGAGCCCTAGCACAGCCGTGGTAGGGCGAGCTGCTGGGTTGTCAAAGCAGAGGAAGCAAATACAATGACAACTCGATGTCAACTTGCGTTCTGGGGGCTCGGTCAGCTCCTCCCTGTATGGGTGGCATCATCTCTTGCTATGCTCTCTTGGCGAGGGTTGGAAGTGGGGTAGTTAAGTGATTGCATGTGGTATCTGTTGCTTGTTTAGGGGCAGGCCGGCTTCGTTCTGGTTCTAGGCAGGGGCGAATGATTGACGTGCTTATTTAGTGTTACTGGCAACAGCCTGTAGTAATCATCTTCTGGGTGTAGCAGTCTGAGTTCGATCTACGACATGAGTATCGTNGTGTTACTGGCAACAGCCTGTAGTAATCATCTTCTGGGTGTAGCAGTCTGAGTTCGATCTACGACATGAGTATCGTGGCTTCCAACGGGCTGAGTTGATATCGTAGATTCATACAACGTATATTGCCAGCTACGCGTCATGTGTCGAGAACATAGTGCTCATGNGGCTGAGTTGATATCGTAGATTCATACAACGTATATTGCCAGCTACGCGTCATGTGTCGAGAACATAGTGCTCATGTCAGCTTGCAGCATCTATGTGTACAATGAGACATAAACAATATGTGTACTACTGTTTTGTAAATGTTTGAATGGTCTACTGACACCTAACATATCACTGTGTATACAACATGTGTAACAATATGTGTGTTCCAAATCTTGTCCCTCTAATTGTTTTGAGCTGTGTATTTTGAGAGCCACTTTGTGCTAAGATGTACTATATTTTCACCAATGGCTTGTCATTTGCAGCATTCTGAGCACATTAGCACAAGTAGGCATTTGTGGTTTCATAATAAAAATAGCTAAGAGTTGAGTATTTACTATTAAAATAAATAATACATCTTAACTTTTGTAAACTCCTGTAAAATTATGCTGTCAAATCTTATGTGCAGTTTTAAGTATTGGTGAAAAGTATCTTCCTAATTTAGTAAAATGATATATATGCATTGCGTAAAAATTTACAAAAGAGTTAAATGTTGAGGGTTTTTAGTAGATGGATCCAAAACATATTTAATCAATTGTACCGTTTTTAAAATTTTTAATGATTTTTGTTATCTTTCATGGTTAATTTGAATAAATTCACTATACTAACATAATTTAACTGGGGATATTATTTTATTTCAGTTAGATTTCATTGATTTTAAGAGAGATAATTGCAGTGGGCTCTCGATCTACCGTTTTTCAAGGGACTGTCAAAAAATTTCCATTCATCCAGAATTTCAGTAGATGAGGTATTTGACAAGTACTTATATAAAATACAATGCCTAACCTGATTAAACTTCATTTTTAGTGTAATGAGAGCTGTACATTATCTGTGAATAAAGCTTAACTAATAAACACAATAAAAATGGGAATGTTTTAAAAAAGAATTACTGTATTAGTACTGCTGTAAATAATACATTACAAAATACTGTTAATTGTAATCCGACACCAAATGCAAGCTGTCTTCAAATTTTAAGTCGTTCTGAAAAAGAAAATAATAAGATACAGAATTAAGAAAGTCCCGCATGCACCACGCCGACAGGTTATTGACCGGCCGGTGTGTTCACGGCAGACGAGAAGGGAAAGCCCAACGGTGAGAGTAGTGAAATTAATTATCGCTCCCCTTCCAAACCGGTAGGCATACNGCAGACGAGAAGGGAAAGCCCAACGGTGAGAGTAGTGAAATTAATTATCGCTCCCCTTCCAAACCGGTAGGCATACCCATGGAGGGTGCAAGTACGTCACGGTGGTTGCTAGGCAACTAGCTCTCCCCGACAGCCATGTAAGGGGAGGAAACTAGCCTCAAATATCACTGCGGATAGCCGAAGTTTACGCAATCTAAATCACATATCTACTTACGTGGCGACGCCGTGCTCATGTTGTGTGCACAAATATGTAGTTAAAGTAATTAATAATATTGAACTTTTAAAAAAAGTGTGATTTTGAGACAGAGAAGAATAAATGTCAGTAAAATTTATTTGCAGTCTTCAATAATTAATTAATCAATATTACATCTTGTTTTTTCCGTACACTTAACGCCTGTTGTGAGTTGCGCTGTGCTTGGGCTCTGTGGTTTTTAATTATTTTATGACAAAAGGTGTCAAATATGCCCTTCCCCGATATCAGTTTATTCTGAAGACGTGTGTCTATGGAATATAAATCCACTGATCTCCCAGCAATAAGCTACTGAGAATGAACTTTACATTTGTTAATACAAGTTGTTCGACGTTCAGACAATTTTTGGGGGCAAAGGGAGGGCATATAATTTTATTCGGAAGATGCTGCCTATTGAGTTAAATTAATATTTTGTTTGAAAATCAAGTCGATTTTATGCCAGATATGACTAAAAACATTAACTTTACAGGCGAGGGAGGGGACCTTTAAACACAAAATAAAACATCAGTTCAAAAAAATATTCGTCGTTGAAATTTATTGCCTTACATTTTCAAGCAAAACCATTTACTAGTGAAGATAGGTGCATGTGCAACTATTTTGGGTGANGAAATTTATTGCCTTACATTTTCAAGCAAAACCATTTACTAGTGAAGATAGGTGCATGTGCAACTATTTTGGGTGATGGATAATCTTGATAACATTTCTACAATCGTCAAGGTGGAAGCAAACGTGCAAGTCCGAGAGAAAGAGAAAGAGGATGCTTTTGCTTGGTAACCACTTCCCTTCACATCAGCCGTGTAAGTGAAAGGAGCATGTGAGACTTGCCCGCCAAGTCACCNTTTGCTTGGTAACCACTTCCCTTCACATCAGCCGTGTAAGTGAAAGGAGCATGTGAGACTTGCCCGCCAAGTCACCAACACCATCAGTTGAACTGGAGAAGTGTGCCGTACAGCAGTGATAAACGTATTTCACACCCAGTTATTATACGTTTNAACACCATCAGTTGAACTGGAGAAGTGTGCCGTACAGCAGTGATAAACGTATTTCACACCCAGTTATTATACGTTTGCATAAACAACCAGCTTAAAAACTGTCGTTGCAGGAATCCTCAGTAATGGGACCTAACAATGCTTTGATCGAAGATACATCCGATAAACGATACAAGCAGGTAACTGTATCATTATATAGGAATTTTGCCAGTATCACGGGAAATTAGCTGTGAATACAGTTTATCGGTACATGCATTTTTGGTACATCGAGAGTTTACTGCATCTTAATGGATTTCATTCATTTTAACATTCTTGAGGGCCTTCTTACATTCACATTTTCTCGTCGTAGTCTCCTCGCAGGATTTACACTTCACCTAAGTGCCGATGCATTTCCACACAACTTAACTGCACACATAATTTCTCACAGAATGTGTACTTAACACATTGCGTATTTTCTCTTTACCACCGCATCCAGAGCAAATTTTTTTTTTCCGTGTCCAAGTTCAGTAAATTTTCACCTCACGTCAACTTTTTCACACAGTTGTCAGGTGCGGAACACCTCGAAAGAATGCTTCTTTCTTTGAACGCGTACAGCGCATCGAGCGTGCTTTCTTCTTATACCCGCTAAATGTAAACAACTTTTGTCATGGCAGACGTGACTTCAGTACTGTACTTGTGATCAAGATGTACTTTTTTTCAAATTATATTTAAACATCTTGTTACGTAGTTTTGACAAGTATATCTAAATTTTATTCTGTAGTTTTGTTTTGCAATTAATGTAGTTTATTTAGTGCTGCAATGCTACGTTAGAGTTTTTTCTACCTCCGTTATGGATGCCGCAGAGTAGCAGTTCCCGGTACCACTGTACTGAGGCGTATTTTGGGAAAAATTGCAGCCTGCAGAGGTGGGTGTGGGGNTAGCAGTTCCCGGTACCACTGTACTGAGGCGTATTTTGGGAAAAATTGCAGCCTGCAGAGGTGGGTGTGGGGTGTGTGTGTGTGTGTGTGTGTCTCTCTCTCTCTCTCTCTCGCTCTCTCGCTCGATTTTGACTGGGGGATTGGGTGGGGGAGAAAAACTTTTACTTTGATTACATATTATGGACACAATACTAGGCAATGAAATGTGTCAACATTCAAGGAGTCCATCCAACAACATTAACATGGCAAGCCAATCTCTCATAAGCCCCCGGATGGCCGTGCCGTAGAGAATTTGTGCGATTCTTGTTTAACCTAATATTTCATCTATCTGTTTTTTTATACTAATATCAGCTCTTTATTATTTGAATTTTCATAACGTATGACTTTAATTTGTGCTAACCTTCTGGTACAGATTCCTTTTGCTTTTGAAATCTGTATAAGAGATTACTCATAGTGCGTTCTAACGTGTTTAATATTTTTCAAATTTATTTCAGGTTTGCTTAAAATTTTATTTACTGTATTTTACGTTGTATGTTGCGGTAGTTTTTGTGTGCAGTCATGAGTT
>NQII01008499.1:12522-33483 GCA_002778355.1 Clitarchus hookeri | reverse complement strand
ACTGCACACAAAAACTACCGCAACATATAACGTAAAATACAATAAATAAAATTTTAAGCAAACCTGAAATAAATTTTAAAAATATATATACACGTGAGAACGCACTAAGAGTAATCTCTTATACAGGTATCAGAAACGAAAGAAATCGGCACAACGAGAAATAATAAAGAGAGGATATTAGTAAAAAAAAAATTTTAAAAACCAGTAAATGAATTGTTGTAGGTTAAACAAGATAATCGCACCAATTCTCTGGCACGTGTGTCGACCACATCTCGCCAACAACACACGTAACGAAGGTTTGTAAACAAATGGCCGCTCTACTTTCACCTTGAGCGTGATCTTGTGAGTATGCAAGAAACATGGAAATCTAAATACGTTAGCCTCACGTCATTAATAATTGGCATAATAAGATACAAGTCTTTTCGAAACCCATTTGTAAGCGATAAATTAACAATTACGTTAAAAATTTAGAACTATTTCCTCTCTTTGTGCTGGCAACCTAACGGCATAACTGTATCCGCGCTCGCCGCTGTTTGTAATGTTATATGCATGTAGCTAACGGCTAGGGGTTTTTTTCAAAGGTGGATTTTCAAAAGTTTCTTCCAGTCGTGAACCGACTGTAGTCATGCTTCCTCTTACGTGTGTTCAAAAAGGTATTCNGGATTTTCAAAAGTTTCTTCCAGTCGTGAACCGACTGTAGTCATGCTTCCTCTTACGTGTGTTCAAAAAGGTATTCTTTGCTTGAGTGACACACGTGTTCAGCTCATCCAGAACTACAGACCATGCATTCCCTACTAGATTAAGTTTATGCGCCCAGCACTGTGCATGCACTAACTAAAGTCTTTGTTCTTAAACATAAATAACGGGGCTATGTGTACCAGTACAAACGTGCTGAATCTGATGTTATTGATACAATGTTGATTATGAAATAAAGATCAAATACGTGTTGTAGTTGTTACCGAACACTTCATTCTGTGGCATTTGCGTTCTTCAGAACTTGCACTCCCCCAACAAAGTTTCTGAACTGTTGCATCTCCACACCCTAAGACTTGAAACAAAACCATGAAAACGCACTGCCCTTTCTTGTCAGTGGTTNGCATCTCCACACCCTAAGACTTGAAACAAAACCATGAAAACGCACTGCCCTTTCTTGTCAGTGGTTTCACCACATAGTATGCAAACTCGTTGATCTTTGACTGCTGCCTTTAGTCGCTCTTCCTCTTCTTTCATGATTATGGGTACATAACCCTCCCTCAGTCTGTTGGGTGTTGGCAGATGTCCTGCACCTATAACAATATTGAAAAACAGTACTGTAATGTATTGCATGACATGCCTAATGCAAGTAACAATCCATGTACATGATCAATAGGCCTAACTGTAAAGCTAGTATGCCTGATGTTAAATGCAACTAAAAACGTTTGTTAAAATCACATCAACCTACCTTCAATGTATTTATTCATCCCCTCTCTTAGACTAGGATGATCAACTTTTTCAAGAGGAATGTTAGCCTCCATGAATGGTTTTGTTGTGGATAAAACAGATTTCTGTTTGTCTCGTTTCACTTTCTTAACATTAGGAACTATTTGTGCTAATGAAGTTTGTCGTTTAACACCAGATGATCTAACCTATCCTTATTTTTGTTGTGCGATACACTATTTTTTATATGCTTGACGTACCTGTCTTTCCTTTCCCACTCAACCCCTCAACCCGCACATTACAATATTTGCACATGAGTATTTTCTTTGCTTCATCAAATATGTAAAACCTACATCTGCGAATTCTCTATCCCTGTCATAAATCGTCACAACCATGTTGAGTTAACTTCTCAGTTTCATATAACTTCANCATCTGCGAATTCTCTATCCCTGTCATAAATCGTCACAACCATGTTGAGTTAACTTCTCAGTTTCATATAACTTCACCAACTTACACGCATTTAAACAGTAAACGTTTACATATAACGTAGCTGGAAAAAAACATNAGTTTCATATAACTTCACCAACTTACACGCATTTAAACAGTAAACGTTTACATATAACGTAGCTGGAAAAAAACATTTAGTAATACCATAGATATTCGAATCTATGGAGCGTACAAGTAGGCAGAGTCACGAACTGTCAGTTTCACCAGACAAACAAACAAAGAGCAGCACCGCAGTAGTTTACTTATTATTCATGTCATTTAAAATTTGCATCGCAAGAGGATTTACGAAGGCAGGAGGGACGTCAGTTCCCTCCTGGCACTCTAGCGACCTCCAACCCCGGNTTGCATCGCAAGAGGATTTACGAAGGCAGGAGGGACGTCAGTTCCCTCCTGGCACTCTAGCGACCTCCAACCCCGGCGGAGAAATAATTTAGCAGTATAAAGTTTGCCGGTGTGGGGGATATTTGCCACCTCGACGTGTCTTCTGCGAGTGCTGGTTGTCTACTGTTCTGCTTTGCTTTGCTTTGCTTTGCTCTGCTCTGCCGGGCAGTAGGCACACACGGTATAAGTCGCCCTATGCCTACCCCCACTCCTCGCCCCTGGGGGCAAAAAATTTGTGACCAAATAAGGGCATGGCGTGGGCCAGAATCCCTCCCCATGTCATGCCGAACTGCATAGTAGTAAAAATATACTCAAACTTCTAGAACAAAAACTGTCTACTGCAGTTGGAAAGCTTCTATCCACTAATGCTGACGCGAACAAAAACTAAGATTTCTGAAAAAGTAAATGTACGACCGATAAACATAACTACCACTGCTTTAACTTCGAATCCTGATAAAGTATTACAAAGCCTCTTAAAATGAAAGAAAATTAACCAAGTATCCNTACCACTGCTTTAACTTCGAATCCTGATAAAGTATTACAAAGCCTCTTAAAATGAAAGAAAATTAACCAAGTATCCTGATAATTATTATTACTACGTCATCACAGTTTCACGTTGACTTCTTTGGGCCATTCCAAAGCAAAGTTTTTCTGACTGCT
This sequence comes from Clitarchus hookeri, assembly GCA_002778355.1. Classification (NCBI taxonomy): domain Eukaryota; kingdom Metazoa; phylum Arthropoda; class Insecta; order Phasmatodea; family Phasmatidae; genus Clitarchus; species Clitarchus hookeri. The sequence continues at coordinate 30,519 of NQII01008499.1, read as the reverse complement.
GTGGATGCTTACTCTAACTGGTCAGNTTTCACGTTGACTTCTTTGGGCCATTCCAAAGCAAAGTTTTTCTGACTGCTGTGGATGCTTACTCTAACTGGTCAGAGGTGAGAATGGTGTTGTCAAGATCATCGGCAGCTATTCAAGAACTGAGGGATATGTTCAGTATCCATGGTATACCAGAATGCATGGTGTCTGACAATGGTTCTGCTTTCGTCCCGCAAGAACTGAACACTTTTGCATGGCAGAACAGGATTAGATCGATTCCTTCTTCAACACCATTTCACCCATCAAGCAATGACCAAGCAGAACGCATGGTTCAGAAGGTCAAAGTGAAACTCAAAAAGCTGGGAAGGGTGATTGGCACACTAGATTGGCCAGAATGTTNCATGGTTCAGAAGGTCAAAGTGAAACTCAAAAAGCTGGGAAGGGTGATTGGCACACTAGATTGGCCAGAATGTTGTTTGCACTGCACACCACCCCAGGAGTTGGGAGTCAAGAGACTCCAAGTCGCTCTTTTGATGATACGTCCTCTAAGAAAATCCTTGGAACAGATACGACCAACAGCTGGCAACCATGTTAAGAGCACCTACAGCACAAACACCGGCAGAAAGCCGGAATTCATGCTTTCAGGTAAACGAGGATGTGTGGTACAGGTCTTACAGTGGGAGCGTGAAGTGGTTGCCAAGGAAAATCACTGGAGTGCAAGGGCAACTCATAAATGTCATCACAGACGATATTGGTCAGGAGCACAGACACCATGTAGACCAGATATTGCACAGACCGTTGAGTGTAATGGTCCAGAGTGGAGACAAGCATCGAGATTCACCACAAATGCAGCCAACATGGAGACGAAGTACCGCTTGACAAGGGAGCTGCGAAGAGATACAGCAACGACAAGACAGCCAGGATGGCCGCGACCATCGCAAAGTCGGTGTTGAGGGGCATGCTCTAACAGCAGAGGGTACCCAACCCACAGCAGGTTGTGCAGCACTCCCTTCAAGGNAGTCGGTGTTGAGGGGCATGCTCTAACAGCAGAGGGTACCCAACCCACAGCAGGTTGTGCAGCACTCCCTTCAAGGACCTTCCACCAGCAACTGTGAGCAGCAGGAATCAGCAGTGGGTGACATTAAGTGGTGACAGATCATGGAGACAACAAAAGTTCCTTCAGGGGATTAGGGACCCAGGAGAGTGACGAGCATCAGGCCGAACGAGGCATGTCACGTAGGCATCAATACCCTGGTAGAGTGAGACGACAGCCAGAGAGACTGAAGGACTACATGTTACAATAACTGGAAGAGTGTTCTGTAACCCGTACAGGATATATATATATATATATTAATGATTCAGAATACTTGTTTATTTATGCTTTTATTTGTTTTTAAGAAATTTTTACATGTTTTGAAGTGTAATGTAAATGGTTATGTGTTTCTGTATAAAAATATTGTTTGTTTTCATTTTTTTCTATGTTTTACCGCCATTTTTAATGTCATGGTTTGATAGATGATATAGTTTTTACAGATGCCACAGGCAAAAGTAAACATTGCGTGTTTACAAACAAAGAAGTGACAAATAGTCACAATATGTGTAAAATTTATTTATTTTCTAAGAAAAAGTGTTTGAACATGTTTTTTTTGTTATTTGGAAGTATATATATTAGGTCATGAGTGCGTGCGTGGCATTGGGGACGCGCGCTATGTAAACAAAAACGCTGGTTACATCAGCACCAACCATATGATTTTGACAGGATTTGCAGTAACTGTATTTCGCGTTATCTACATATCAGGCAGCTGCAGAACGGATGCTGGTTGTGATTGTATGCGAGAATTTACACCAAAATCTGGGAAGCGGGATGCTAGTTTGTCTAGCTTTCTTCTCGGACTAGGCTTCATCTAGACCAGTTGCANACACCAAAATCTGGGAAGCGGGATGCTAGTTTGTCTAGCTTTCTTCTCGGACTAGGCTTCATCTAGACCAGTTGCACTTAGAGATGCTGCTTAAATGATAATTTTATTTTCTGTGGTAAAGTATACCAAGTTAAATATTGTTATGCATAATGTTTTAAAGTATTAAAGAGCAGTGGGCAGATTAATAAGAACACCAATAGTTGTTAGATTGGAAAAATTATGAGGAGATGTAAGCCTAGTCCAAACTTTTCTTTTTCCTTCTTCTTCTTCCAATAATGGCTGAGGGAAGGTATACCCGGCAAAAGTATCAGTACATGTTCAGAAANTCTTCTTCTTCCAATAATGGCTGAGGGAAGGTATACCCGGCAAAAGTATCAGTACATGTTCAGAAACACTTTTACAGACTTTTGAGCATCCTGTCTTGCAGTGACATGTTTTAAATAGTAATTCAACAAAATTATTTATTTANCACTTTTACAGACTTTTGAGCATCCTGTCTTGCAGTGACATGTTTTAAATAGTAATTCAACAAAATTATTTATTTAAATTTAAAGTTTGATTTTTTGAAGTCTTTCTACCCATTAGAGTTCCCTGAGATAGAAAGGAATATTATACTCAGTGGCTGGTACTAATATCGAAGGAAATTAAAATAATTCATTTCTATCTTGTGGAAATGAATAGTGTCTATTTATGTTAAAAGGGAAGTTAGTCGTATTATGTGTATTGGCTCCGTTCCCCTGCATTTATAAACGTTGAGTAATGTTTAATAGTTTAATTTTCATAATTTTTTAAGTATTATAACTAATGAATAAGATTTTATAGTGTTTTCCTTGCAAATGGGGGAGACTAGTACCATATTACACCCTAGGTTCTGCTCAANTTAATAGTTTAATTTTCATAATTTTTTAAGTATTATAACTGATGAATAAGATTTTATAGTGTTTTCCTAGCAAATGGGGGAGACTAGTACCATATTACACCCTAGGTTCTGCTCAAACATCTTTTTCTTTTAACAAGATTGTTANTGCAAATGGGGGAGACTAGTACCATATTACACCCTAGGTTCTGCTCAAACATCTTTTTCTTTTAACAAGATTGTTACATTTCATACAGATCACAACTGTACGATTATCACGTTGGGTGCCGTTCGTAACATTTCAATATAATCAAATATGAAGAATTTATGTAGAGTTAGCAAGTAGAAATTCTTCTAACCATTTTATTATATTTCTGTTCATCTTCTCCAACAAATTACACAAATTATTATTTCCTTTAATTATCAAACACATTCAACAATAATTTTTATCTTCTCAAAATCAAATTCAATAATTATATTTCTTTTAAAGTACACACGTCCATCTTTGGAGGTGGTGAGAAATATTCTGCCAGAAAAAAATGTGTTCTATTTTACTTCTGCCATACTTAAGTTGTCTCCTGTCCTATTGGTTGTCGTCTGACCATGATACATCTCTCGTCAATCAGCAATGGCGAGACGAGACAACCAGGATAGTTTTATTTAGTACTTTGGTTTAGTAAACATCTAATGCTGACCATCCTCTAGGAACAAAATAAAAAACAACAAACAAAGTATTAACGACTGTTAAATGGCATAGGAAAAATGTTGAACAATGAGGGTTTTCAAAAGAGAATGGCCCCACGGAAGGGCACCAATTTAATTCTTGTTGGCTGGGTGGTGTTGGATTAATAAAAATTTCGAGGGGCGGTGAAAAACATTGTTAGGTGTGTTTGGAGTTGGATACCCGTCAAGGTGCCAGACGCTGTCGACAGGCGGTGTCAATTGCTGCAGATGATGATGATGATGATCTCAGGGTACAGCGGGCCATTCGCCCGGACGTATGCAGTCCTTCGGCGAAATTGTTGGATGAGCCCCTCTGGACAAGAAAACCAGGCNGCGGGCCATTCGCCCGGACGTATGCAGTCCTTCGGCGAAATTGTTGGATGAGCCCCTCTGGACAAGAAAACCAGGCGTTCCCTACACCTGATAATTACGTAGAAATAAGTGGGCCTATTCAGGCTGACCCGCACACCTNCAAGAAAACCAGGCGTTCCCTACACCTGATAATTACGTAGAAATAAGTGGGCCTATTCAGGCTGACCCGCACACCTTTTACTGATAAAAGCTTGATGTTGAGCATGCAGATTATTAAGGTAAATTATGTTGCTATTGTGCGTATGTCTCAGTACCTGCTATCTAACACTGGGGAGGAACAAACAGTCTCCACATGTAATAATTACTTTGTAAACATGTTTCTAAACAGCCATCTATTATGAGCCAACAGTCTACAGGTTGCTGGGTGCAACTGTCTTTCTGCTCGCGAGTGTATGTGCACACTAGCTGTGCTTGCACCACGTCACGGTATAGGTCAAGCAAAGTGGGGTTATTATTGGTAGCGTACATCTGGTGAGGGCTTACCTCACTCTGTGGTTCCTGCCTTGGTGGTAAAATNTTGGTAGCGTACATCTGGTGAGGGCTTACCTCACTCTGTGGTTCCTGCCTTGGTGGTAAAATCTCCTCCCACTCTGCATCATCCTGCCACGAAGTCGGGGCATGGTGACCTGTACAGTGCGTTTGCTAGCTGGTTTTTGCTGTCCACGACAAGGTCGTAAGCTTGAAGAAGCAATGCCCACCGGGTAAACTTGCTGCGTGCCTCGCGCATGGTGTGGAGCCAGACTAAGTAGTGTTTGTCGGTGCAAAGCATGAAGCACTGATACTCTAAGTACGCGCGGTACTTCTTGATGGACCATACCACGGCTAAGCATTCACGTTCGTTGATGTTGTACCTCCGCTCAGTTGGTCTGAACGTGGCACTAGCGAAGTCGATGACGTGACGTTCGCCATTGTCACTGCACTGGTAGAGAACAGCACAGAGTCCTCCTTTTCTGGCATCAGTCTGCAGGTACAGGTGTTTTGTGGTGTCGTACCTCGCCAAGGTCGGGCATACTCTGAAACGTGACTTTATTTGCTGGAAGGCGTCGTCGGCAGGGCCGTACCATTGAAACCGCCACTGGGTTGACAGCAGGTCGGTGAGTGATGCGGTGACGACGGCAAAGTCCTGGATGTGCTCCTGGAGCCAATTTATTACAACAAAGAACTTCCGAAGCTACTTGCGCTTACATGGTGGTGGGTACTCCTCAATCAATCGCAGTTGTTCGAGGTTGGTTTGTTGCCTCCCTCGTCGACGACATGCCCCAGGAAGTCGATGCTGGTCTTTTAGAGTTGGCATTTTGCAGTTGCGCCCTTGAGTCTGTTGTTGGCCAACCTCTCGCCCAAAAGTGACAGGTTGTGTAAGAACTCCTCCCAACTTGCCGACCATATCACCATGTCATCCAGGTAGGCGAATGTGAATTCGCTGATGAGGCTGTGCAGCACTCTGACCATCATCGCCTGGAAGGTGGTCGGTGCACACTTCAGTCCGAACGGCATGCTGCAGAACTGTAAACGCCTGCCACCAGGGGCTGTGAAAGATGTCTTGATACGGTCTTTGAGCATGATGGGCACTTGCCAATAGCCGTTCTTGAGATCAAGGGATGACATGACCTTGGCTTGCCCTAAGGAACTCAGGGCATCTTTGACACTGATGTATGGTGGTAATGCACTATGTGTCACTTGGTTCACTGGCCTAAAATCTACACAAAACCTCCAGGTACCAGTGTTATGGCGGAGTTAAAAGTCGCTGTTTATTGGTTCAATAACATTTCTTAAATTTGCTGTTTAATAATTTTTGCTTTGTTTGGAATGGCATGTTCGACGAAGCGCGTCGAGTGCTGTAAGCACGTCTCGGTGCTTTTGAAGGAGCCTCTGAAAAGCTGCCTGGTGTTCGGGCGGTATGTTGTTGCCAAAGTCCGCTTGTGAAACAGCTAGTACTGTATCGGCTGGTTGCCGGTCAAGGTTATATACAGTGCGTCGCTACTTCAGGCCAAAATGGATATGAAATGTCATGGGTTCAACTATGGTGTTTTGTTCAGGAAGCCACTGTTCACCAAGGATGTCATCTTCCCTAATGTCTGGGGTAACAACTGCTGTGGTTATTGTTTCTATGTCACGCATGCGAACCATTACGGTGGCTTTATCTAGTGCGGTACTGGTGTGTTGATTTGTGGCTAAACGAATTACGTGAGCTGCTGGAGTGATATCTGTAAGATGCACAAAACTAGGCTTTATGAAGTTATATGAGGCAGCAGTATCTTTTAATGCATGGTAATGATGACTGTTAATAACACGAAAATGTGGATGAACTGTGAATGACTGCTACTAACCTGGTTAATTAGTGCTTGATGCCGTGTCAATTTGGTAAAATTGTCCGGAACTGGGGGATGGGGGAAGGTTCGGCTCCTTTACCCCTGCTTCCCTTTTCCCAAATTGCTGCTTGCATGGTTGTTTGTTTAAGATGAGGATTGTTTGGGCATGCACATTACCAATGGTATTCCTGACTNGTTAATTAGTGCTTGATGCCGTGTCAATTTGGTAAAATTGTCCGGAACTGGGGGATGGGGGAAGGTTCGGCTCCTTTACCCCTGCTTCCCTTTTCCCAAATTGCTGCCTGCATGGTTGTTTGTTTAAGATGAGGATTGTTTGGGCATGCACATTACCAATGGTATTCCTGACTGTAACAATAACGGCACGGAGTTGGCGGTAATTAGCTTCTATCCCACTTCACGTTTTTGTTTCACGCACTGTGTGCTGTACTATTGTTTTTGTTGTCACTTGCAGCAGTAGTTTTTGCTGCACTGTGTCCTGTGTTGGAATTTTTGTCCCATTTACAGAAAGAAGGTGTTTTAGCACTGTTTTGCACCATATCCTCACCGTTAACACTATCCTGACATTGCTCGTGGCTCCATCTTGCGGCATTCATTTCCCGTTCGCAGCAAGGTTGGCATGGTGTTTGCACCAAGTTTATCGTGGCGCACATAAGTNTCTTGCGGCATTCATTTCCCGTTCGCAGCAAGGTTGGCATGGTGTTTGCACCAAGTTTATCGTGGCGCACATAAGTTCAAGGCATCTATTAAGCAGTGGTACCAACGTGGCATGGTACTCTGGGCGCACTGTTTCTTCCACCATTTCGAGCACCTTGCGCTCGGGCAGGTGTGGGTGGAAACATCTGACAAGATGTATTTTTCCGGTGAAAAATGTGGTTTGTTTCTCTTCTAATGTCAGTTTACTTTACTCTTGAAGTGATGTGAATGCTCCTCCAAAGCATCACTTAAAAATATGCAGGAACTCTTACTGTAGACCGTAGTGATTGATAGATTGCCACCAGGAACGTGCCTCTCTGAAGAGNAGGAACTCTTACTGTAGACCGTAGTGATTGATAGATTGCCACCAGGAACGTGCCTCTCTGAAGAGTTGCACTCCAATGCATACCCCATAGCATTGCAGGCGTACTGTACAGCCACTCAGGAATGCAGATGGGTCCTCCGTAGGTGATCCTGCAAATGTGNCCCATAGCATTGCAGGCGTACTGTACAGCCACTCAGGAATGCAGATGGGTCCTCCGTAGGTGATCCTGCAAATGTGAGTAGCAACTGGAATCTCGAGGGTGTTGTAACACTGGTTAGTCCAGGTGCAAGGGTTGGGATGGCTGCAGTGGTTTGGTGTTGCCTTCCTCGACTTTTTGGCCATTTGCTCACAGCTGGTGGAACAAAGTTGAGTGTAAGAAATTGTGTCAACGAGTTTGGACGCGAAAATTGTGTGTGAGTTGATAGTACTAGAATCATCTGTTGGGGGAAAGTAGGCTTTTTGAAACTAGGTGGTGAGTGGCGGTATGTAAGGAGCGGATGGTAGGAGAGGGAGAGATGCTGAAGTCAAGGCCGGCTGGCGGGGTGTGGAATGAGCGAGCCGCGCTGTTTTGTTTACATCTGCCTTTTTCTTTTTGACAGCGTGTGACAGCTGTGGTGCGGNCATCTCGCCTGTGTCAGAGCGTTGTCCCAGGTTGATCACACTGCTCCTGACATGTTTTTGATGTTGTTTGGGGGGTGGTATAGGTGGGAAAATTGTTCAAAGAGGGTTTGAGTTGTCTGTAAATTATGGAGGTTTCTGGGTCAAAAAACGTGGAGGAATGATGAGGGAAATGTACGCCACACGGAAGGGTGACAATTTAACGCCTGTTAAATTGCTTTNGTCTGTAAATTATGGAGGTTTCTGGGTCAAAAAACGTGGAGGAATGATGAGGGAAATGTACGCCACACGGAAGGGTGCCAATTTAACGCCTGTTAAATTGCTTTGGAAAAATGTTGAACAATGAGGGTTTTCAGCAGAAAATGGCCCCACGGAAGGGCGCCAATCTAACACCTGTTGGTTGGGTGATGTTGGGTTAATGGAAATTTTGAGGGGTGGTGAAAAACTTTGTTAGATGGGTTTGGAGTTGGATACCTGACTAGGTGCCAGACAACGTCAGCAGGTGGTGTTTATTGCTGCTGATGATTATCATCTCAGGGTACGGTGGGCCATTCGCCTGGATGTACACAATCACTTGGTGAAATTGTTGGATGAGTCCCTTTGGACACAAAAACCAGCGTTCCCTATGCCTGATACTTATATCGGAATGAAGTGGTCCTATTCAGGCTGACCCACACGCCTTTTACTAATAAAATTCCCGTGTTGAGCATGCTGGTTGTTAAGGTAAATTATGCGAAATATTACGGTGTGAGCGGATTGTATGGGACCCGGACCCCGAAACGTCCGAAGGCTGTGCTTGAAATGAAAAACACGAAGTCTGAAAACTAAATGTACTTGCATAAAGTATGAATAAATACATAAAATTACACTGCACATGAACAAATACAATTTAAATGTGGATGACATGAAATGAGGGGGAAATAACTGATGTGAAGAATACGTGAATTTTCAAATAAATATATTTAGAGCACTCAAACGCTTAAAGGGGCATCGTTGAGTGTCAACACGCCTGGTGTATCTTTCTTTTGCTATTAATTATCTGATCTTAAAATGCTGTATAGTTAATGTGTGCCGAGTCTGTGACGACGCACCATCGCCCGCCCACATGGGGTTGGGTTGGGTTGGTGGCATGAAGTTGNTGTGCCGAGTCTGTGACGACGCACCATCGCCCGCCCACATGGGGTTGGGTTGGGTTGGTGGCATGAAGTTGCGTGGCACTATCCTGCTTTCGCACTACACAGCACGCTGCACTGCACTGTGCAAGGAGGGTTGCGGTGGACGCGCGCGTGGCATACGGGCTGGAAGGCAGGATGTTGTCCAGCGCCAATAATAATATTGAATACTGTTAAGAAACAAATGAAAAATATTTACACTTTAAAATAATCAAAGATTATACTGTGAACTCATATAATAAAACGTAATTTGGAAATTATATTAAGGCAAGTGACAACATAAGCAAGTACTCCGTAATCATATATAATTAAANAATAAAACGTAATTTGGAAATTATATTAAGGCAAGTGACAACATAAGCAAGTACTCCGTAATCATATATAATTAAAATATCTATGATATATGTTAAACATAACCCCTAAAAATTGCAATGTTACAAGGTTTCTCCTCCACAAGTTTCAGTGAATGTTCTGTTTGTTATTGATGTGTAAGAGGGAAGCCACAGCAGAGTACATTATTAAATATAACTCTGTGTCACTTTACGCTGTGTACAATACATGTTATTTTGTTAGTGCAAACTCACACAACACCATCATTATCCCTAATAATAATGTTTATCATTATTATAATACCCAGGCTCTCTCACCCTCCAAATCACAATTAAATGCCACCATTCAATTCAGTGACGCAAATGGTGTTGACCACAACTTAAAAAGTCTGCTAAATCTGAACACTAACGTTTGTATTGTTTGTTTAACCTAATGTCTGGAGACGAGGATGACAGTTCTTATTTTCTCCGAAGCTCAATGAGAGAAGTGACGTGACCAAGCTTGGCTACGGCTGATGAGATGTAGGGTCGTTCGTCGACGGCCTAGGGGCTNCAATGAGAGAAGTGACGTGACCAAGCTTGGCTACGGCTGATGAGATGTAGGGTCGTTCGTCGACGGCCTAGGGGCTTTGGTAAACACTCCCGTCATACACACTATGCCGAGGCTGTCGGCCACCTCGTATGCCGTCCTTAATTATCAATAAAATAGAGTAGTACGTGATAAGATATTTATTACCCCGTTATTGTACACATAACTATCCACANATAAAATAGAGTAGTACGTGATAAGATATTTATTACCCCGTTATTGTACACATAACTATCCACAAGACACGTGGTCAGAATGGCCCGGAACTACGAGCGACCACTTGGTCTTATAATGTGAAGCTCGAAATGCACTTTACGATTCCCGATAAATAATAACGTCGCTCTCCCCTCGGCGCTATGCAAGTTAAATAATGAAAGAGATGATGATAATGATTTACAATGTTATGGATGCGACTAGATACTATTCGACAGATGATGTCCTTCCTAGGGCTTCTGCGGAGTGGGAGAGCGTAACGTCTGAGTTCGTCCAAGTGCTGGCGAATACTGGGCGGAAGCATGCGCCGGCTTTCGCCACCTAAGCACAGCCGACGCCATTAGGGGAAACGGTGAAACACAATATACACTGAAAGATGATTATGGTATGGAAAATGATATGAAGTAAATTAACATAAGAAAACATAATTACCCTTACACAAATACATAATAAAAATGATTACATTATTTCTAAATGTTTGTATTGCACATGCCACAGCGTTGCCAAGTATAGAACGTCACATGTCTGGCTGTGGCTGGGCAGACTGTCTCCGATTACAAAACAAATTATTAATTAACCATACACTGAATAAATAAATTAGAACACTAATGCACTTCTACTTGTTCCCACAAGCCTGTCAGTGTGGTGCGTCTGGTGTGGACATACTGCGGCAGTCACAGCGGGCAAGAAGGACTCGTGAACATGCGGTTCACATCGGAAGTATGGGAGAGAGAACAGATTAGGGGGGCGACAATTAGAAAACTCACATGAGGAGCATAGTGCGACAACATCAGCAGAAGGTACAGATGCAGAGATAGTAATGGAGGAGCAGAGTACACCTGTTAAAACAGTCAGATGTACTACAATTTACAGCACGACTAACTATCAGTAGAGGGCAAACTCATAGTCTAATGCAGGCTTGCATGCAACAAATTCTGAAAATGATGAATGAACAAAACCACAATGCTTCACTAGAACAAGGCATCAGTAAGTAAGAGCAAATACAGCTACACTTTTAGGGCATAAGCAAAGTAAGAATTAATATTAATGAGGTCAGGACAAATACGCCTACACTTGATAACAGGGCATAAGTGAAGTGAGAGCAAACACAGCTACTCTTGAACAGGGCATAAGTAAAGTAAAAACCTACACTGGAGCATAGCATTAAGGAAAAATACAATAAAATTAAGGATGAGGTTACACAACAGATACATACAGCCAAACAGGTTATTTCAGATGTACATTTAAGGATGGAGAGAGCAGAATCACAAACTGAAGTCAACAGTAACAACATAAAAACCTTAGAAGAGTCATATTATAAATTAACAATGAAGATACACAGATGCTGGTAAAAACATCATTTCTTTTCAACTTAACCTAAAGTCTATCAACTTTTTTCCGCCGGTGTGTGGGGTCGTTAGGGTGCCAGGAGGGAACGAACATCCCTCCTGCCTTCGTAACTTAGTCTTGCGATGCAAGTTTTGAGACATTAATAAATTGTAACCTACTGTGGCGCTGTTCTGTACTCGTATATTTATCTCTGAACGGTTCGTACTCTGCATACTGGACATTCGTATGTGAACTGTGTCATTCAAATGATAAATAAAGTATAGAACAAAATACTCTGGAACTTTATTTCTTTCTTAAGTAACTAGCGTTCAATTAACTGAGTCTTGTGTTTCTACCTTCTGATCTAGTCGAGGGCAAGCCGTGGCAACGTAAACATTCGGCAGTGTAACAAGTGCCGAACGTTAAAACATGGCGCCCAACTGTGAGGCAGAAATAATATTTTTAATATTGCTTAACTAGCCCGCGGGAACATTACAAAGGGATCAACGACTTGGTGGCAGAAGAAACACTGTACCATTTGCGATGCAAACTTTTATTTGACAGAGGTGACCATTACTCCCAGACTGAAAAGGAAGCGAAACGGAATAGGGGACAGAGGAAAATTGATGAGGAGCGAGATGAAGTTTTTAGCAAATTCTTCGAATGGTTTGACTTAGAATTAGAACATGGGGTGATGACGCTTGACCAAGTTCATAAAAAAACTGCTGGAGTTTGATCAGTCACCAGATAAGAGCCTCAGTTATTCAAAACACTGGCTGAAGATTAAACTCCAAGATAAATACCAAGATACCTTGTATTTCACAACACAGGATAGACGGGCAGATGTGCTCTGTCTCAAAGATGGCACCGACAACATTCTGCGAGAGCATCATGCTAATNATCTTGTATTTCACAACACGGGATAGACGGGCAGATGTGCTCTGTCTCAAAGATGGCACCGACAACATTCTGCGAGAGCATCATGCTAATCTATAATGTGGAGATGAGAAGACTCAGATCATAAAGACCGCACTCAAGTTCATATGCAATGACATTGCATTGATTGATCNACGTAAACATTCGGCAGTGTAACAAGTGCCGAACGTTAAAACATGGCGCCCAACTGTGAGGCAGAAATAATATTTTAAATATTGCTTAACTAGCCCGCGGGAATATTACAAAGGGATCAACGACTTGCATTGATTGATCTACATCCGAATTCTTACCCCACTGTACAGAGTATGAATGACATTGATAGTCAGCTGACACTTGTTCCTGCGAGCCTTCAAATGTTCTTGAGACCAATTGTCAAGACCGACGAAAGAGTTGCTGTTTGGGGTCAGAACTTCATTAAAGCTTGTCGACCTCGGTCAGGAGTATTGCCACACCAAATGGGTCTTGCCATACAACTTGATCACAGATTTGGGTCAAAATGGATGCTCAACAAATTACACCATCTGGGATACACTGAGNCCATACAACTTGATCACAGATTTGGGTCAAAATGGATGCTCAACAAATTACACCATCTGGGATACACTGAGTCTTATGTGGAGACACAGATACTTATGGCACTCTTGAGTGGTAATACCTCCTTTGTCTACTAGTGTAGTCATTACTACAACGCCAAGATGCTGCACTTGAGGATATAACAGTCATGACAGCCAGTGACAGTGAAATGTCGAGTAATGATCAGGTGGAGTCTATGGAGCTTGGGAAAAAAANATAACAGTCATGACAGCCAGTGACAGTGAAATGTCGAGTAATGATCAGGTGGAGTCTATGGAGCTTGGGAAAAAAAACAATACAGTCACTCAGTTTGATGGAGACAATATAGATTTAAACATTGTCTCTATTAATGGAAACACTCCCTTCCACTCAATGGGTTGGATCAAAGTCACCTGGACTTTGGAGCTGACGTGAAGGTTATTCCATTTACCAAAAGGAAAGAGAAAGGAATAAACACTATCATGTTTCTCCCTATTGCTGAGCTCTCCTCCTCTCTGGCTCATGACCAGCCACTGCTCACAGCGATCGACACACTCTGGGCAGCGGGGTGGGTGATTAAAGCCCAGGATCCTGAGTTCAAACACTCCAACTGGAATGGCTGGATGAAGCGAATCCATGCAGATGATGCAAATCAGAGCACACAGATCGACTTCCTCCCGGTCATTGAAGGTGACCCTAATGACCTAAACACCATATTTACCACTCTCAAACAGTGCATACGGCTCTCACCTTACAGAGTCGCTATGGTGACTTTTGATCTACCGATTTGGCTGAAGGCTGTGGATATCATAAAGCAGGCAAATCTACCTGTCACAGCAAGGTTGGGTGGATTTCACATGCTGAAGTCTTATCTTGGAGCAATGGGTAACATCATGACTGATTCAGGTCTACTAGAGGTGATCCAGTTGATATATCCTGGAAGTACGACAGCCAACCACATCATGGATGGAGGATGTTTTGACAAGGCAATCCGTGCTCACCTCCTCATCGATGCAGCCATCTATCAGCACATCATGAAAGATATCTTCCCTGAGGAGGAGCGTGGTGACATGAAGACCTTCATGGAGATGGTGGCTGATGGGAAGATGGGAGCCAGACACACAAACCCAGTAGTGGCATTGTTTGAGAAGAGGTTTAAAGAAACCTTCAAACGACTCGCAGAAGGAGGAAGAACACCCGCACTCTGGGTGCAGTACCACCATATGGTAGATGTGATCAAAGTCTTTATCAGAACTGAGCGACTTGCAGACAACAAACAGCNATAGCTCAGGCAGTCACCAACCACTATTCTTCACCACATCAAACGGCTCTTATGACGTCACAAAGATCCAGAAATCTCTCTCTGAAAGACAGATGCGCTATCTGCTCTTCTGCCACGCCTTCACAGGGTGTGATACGGTTTCCGCAATCTCTGGCCATGGGAAAACAACTCTATTTGACAGGTAGTATAGGTACTAATAGTTAGAATGTTAGAATATCAAAACTATTTAATATAATAATAATATTAATTGTATTTATAATAATTGTATGTACGTTTCATATTATACTTGACACAAACGTGATGTATTTTCACAGGTTTTGTGCAGGAAACGTGGATGAGTACATGAACATCTTCCTTGACACAGAAGCCACCAAGCAGGCAGTGATTCACGCTGGTACCGTGATTTTCCAGTATATTTATCACAGACCAGATACAGCATTGGGTGAAATTCGGTACAACATGTTCTCAAAGAAGGCAGCTGCTGGAGTGATCAAACCATAGACTCTACCTCCAACAGAGGGTGCTGCTGCACAGCATTCACTCCGAGCCTACCTGCAGACACAGGACTGGATCCTTCTACAGAGCATGTCTCTGAACACCAATGACTATGGATGGACATTAGGTGGACATGGATATGANGGGACTGGATCCTTCTACAGAGCATGTCTCTGAACACCAATGACTATGGATGGACATTAGGTGGACATGGATATGAGCCAGTTCCAACAATAGACCCCATGGCTCCTGAGTAGCTTCCTAAGTTCACAAGCTGTAACTGCCATGGGGATTGCAGCAACCGGCGGTGCAGCTGCAAGAAGAATGGGGTTACATGCATCTTCGCTTGTGGAGTCTGTAAAGGCATTACATGCAAAAATTGTAGNAATGGGGTTACATGCATCTTCGCTTGTGGAGTCTGTAAAGGCATTACATGCAAAAATTGTAGCGATGATGCTGTTGAGACTGAAAAAGACATAGACAAAGACTGTTGAACCTTAGACATTGTGATTGAGTAAAATATATTTTGAATGTAACTGTAATAATTAGGGATGGGTCGGTTCGGTTCTTCGGTTCCAATTTATACTGGTTCTTGAGGTTTGACTCGGAACCGGTTTTAGGTTAACAAAAACTACTCGGTTCTCGTTTCTACACAGCAATAAATTTACCGCAAAACTCTGTTCTTACAAAAATAACTACCTCCTGTATAGCGCTCCCTTTTCCCCAAAAATAAAGGAAAAAAATTCTGGAGTGCGCTGCGCGCCATACATGAAAACTGTCCTCTCCTTTCTCTGTCTTTATCACTCAGCCCGCCCCTGTAAGCAACACTGCTATCGATACATTTCTCCACGCCTTCTTTGTTTCCAAGTAAGGCAAAGAATAACCTTGGCAAGGGGGCTGGAGAAGGGAAGAAGGGACGGTTTTTTTTTTAAGTTGTGGCATTCCTCGGGCCGTCCTGTCACTACGTAAAAGTAGCAAAAAGAAAAGGGAAGCAGGCAGGTATAAGAAGCAAAAAGAAAAAGGAAGCCGGCTGGTAAAAGAAACAAAAAGAAAATGAAAGCCAGTTGGTAAAAGAACCAAAAAGAAAAAGAAAGCAGGTCCCCCACTGAAGTTGTTGACATTCTTTTAATGACCATAGGTGAAAGCCAAGCCNCCGTCCTGTCACTACGTAAAAGTAGCAAAAAGAAAAGGGAAGCAGGCAGGTATAAGAAGCAAAAAGAAAAAGGAAGCCGGCTGGTAAAAGAAACAAAAAGAAAATGAAAGCCAGTTGGTAAAAGAACCAAAAAGAAAAAGAAAGCAGGTCCCCCACTGAAGTTGTTGACATTCTTTTAATGACCATAGGTGAAAGCCAAGCCACAATGTTCTGGATTTTAGCACTGCGAGTTATTTAAAGTATTTTCCAAACAAATCACAATCACCACCTATTAATGTAAAAAAAAAAGAATAATTTGTTACATATTTACTAACCATAAATAAATTTAATACAAGTTTATCTGTATACATTAAATCTTATCTTCACACTTTGTTATTGTTCTATTCTTCTGTAGGTTAAATAAAACATTTAATGAATTTTACCTGCATTGGTTTAATGAAGTTGCAAGTAAAATGCAAGTATTCAAAATGGAACCAAATACTGGAACCGATATTTGAATTGTAGAATCGGTACCGGAACAGATATTTTTTGTTATTCGACCCATCCCTAGTAATAATTATTAAAATTTTTATTAAAAAATTGAGTGTTTTGGTAAGATATAAATTCTAACAATCAACTCAGATTTATGAAAAACCCATATTTGACCNATTAAAAAATTGAGTGTTTTGGTAAGATATAAATTCTAACAATCAACTCAGATTTATGAAAAACCCATATTTGACCGTCGCAAAGTTACTGAAAACTGAATTTAAAAAATCGATTTTTCGAAAAATTATTAATTGGTACCCTAACTTTAGGAGGTTTTTTTTTTTTTAGGGTTTCCCAGATGAGTTGAGTTTCAACATTTTAATACATGTTATTACACACCTTTACAAACNATTAAAAAATTGAGTGTTTTGGTAAGATATAAATTCTAACAATCAACTCAGATTTATGAAAAACCCATATTTGACCAGTCGCAAAGTTACTGAAAACTGAATTAAAAAAATCGATTTTTCGAAAAATTATTAATTGGTACCCTAACTTTAGGAGGTTTTTTTTTTTTAGGGTTTCCCAGATGAGTTGAGTTTCAACATTTTAATACATGTTATTACACACCTTTACAAACATATTGGTGAAATAATTGTTTGGTAACAATTTAGTTAGCAGATTTGCTAAATATCTCATAAAATCCCCTCACTAATATGAAGCTTTATTCTTGGAGCGGCTCTTAACAATTAGGTCTTGAAAGCTGATGAGAGTGAAGGTGGATATGAAGCAAGGCTAAGCTATTTTTAGAAATTGTTTTAACACTTTGCTTGCTTAAGCCCACTTGGCTAGACAAAGAGAATTTTTGCATTAGTGCTTAAGAAGTTTTGCAAGGAATCTACTGTACCTTGTTGCTGTACTTTTAAAATTAGTAGCTANAGTTTTGCAAGGAATCTACTGTACCTTGTTGCTGTACTTTTAAAATTAGTAGCTAAAATAAAAATATTTTCCCACACCACAGTAGTTGTTCCAAGCAAATGATTGCCATGCTGTCCTCTTGCTTCTGGTGGCAATATCTTTATGGCAGTTCTCATTTGCAGGTGTGTTTTAAAGAATACTAAGAATAACAGCAAGCAATATTTCAAATTTCTTAATCTAATTAAAGCACGTTTTATGCAAGTAACAAATAAAGCAAAATTAACATTATCTACATGGATACATAGTCATGCTTTCACAACAGTACCATTAAATATTAGTAAACCAAAATCCAAAAAAAGATTTAGAACAATGAGTTTTTAAAATATGTATGTTCAAACATGTTATTAAGCAGTAGATCAGATAATAGTGTCATAAGAAACTCAAAAGCATACCTTCATCATCTGTGGACCTGCTTCTCCTAGAGGTTACTAGTCCATGTTTGTGGTCAACCTCATGATGAGCCAAGTTCTCTGCGTTGACTGTGTGGTAGGGGGACAGTGAACACGTGTACAGCTCCGGTGCTTCAGGATGGCGTGTGCGCAGGTGACACTTGTATGCACTCGACTGTATTGCAGAGTACGGGCAATGAGGGCAGACATACGGACGCTTGCCAGAGTGGCGCATCATGTGACGCCGAAGGGAATTGTGATCCCCGGTGCGAAACTCACAATTCTCCTCCG
>NQII01008498.1:41563-64032 GCA_002778355.1 Clitarchus hookeri | reverse complement strand
AGCCTTATAGCAAGAACCGCCACTGTATCTATTTCGACAATATTTAGAGCTTTCAAACAACCAGTCTGATGGCTGACTCTATATCAACTGTCTCGACGGGGTTACGGGTACAGAAATTTGGCTCCTACAACCATTTTTTTCTGTATCCTCACTGGAGTAGAAGCCAATCAACAAACCATTGAGAATTAATTAGGTATAGTGCGCGTGTCAACTGCTTAATAGCCAATCTCCGTGTCACAACACCGAACAATTTTTCTGGCAAAAGCACTACAAAGACAACGTGGATCGGATTTGATGTTAGAGCGATAGTTATGTAAGCAAGTTAACCTAGTTTTAATGCAACTAGAGTTGTCGAGAGGTTTGAGCAGCTCTTAAAAACAAGGTCTTGAGAGCCGATGAGGGTGAAATGAGGTGAGAATAAAGCTGCGCCGGAATGCAAGGGTGGGGAAACGATACCCCCGAGAAAACCGGGGAGTGGCCCGGCCGGGGATTGAACCCAGTCCGCCTTGGTGAGTTAATGCAGCTAGAGTATGTCGGAGTATTTTACTCATATAACAGGTCAATTATTTTGAAAATTCAAATGTAAACAAACACGTTCATCACTGTTGGCCATTTGATTTTGACAGCTCATTTGATTTTGACAGCTGTTTGTTGATGAACGAGCCAATTTTATGGACGTGCGCAGAAGACGAAAATATGTATGTTTCATCTTTTTATGGCGCCGAGTGTACATAAAGCTTGAAAGTCATTGAACTCGCTAAATTTCCCTGCACACATTGAGCCGAAACCCTATAAGTTCGCGTCATAATTCAGTTTGATGGTAGACGGCATACTTTTACGTGTGTCACTCATATCTCCGTTCATCCGTTCGCCCTGCAGGACTCAGGACATGTATTAATGGCCGTCGGATGGGTGGGGGACAATAATTGAGGACTGGGGGACCGCCCTCCCCCCCCCAATAATTTCAGAACTGTAATTGTTTTGTTACTTATGGGACCTTAACATACTTTAATTTTTTTCTGAAGGATCTCTATTTTATTCACTTACAACACAATTTTTAAGGAGTGCTAAATTAGTCTCAACCGTTACAACTACTTATTTTTAAAATATTTTTTTTTTTTAATATACAATGATCGCATGGCTTGACCTGCATTTATCCAGTACGCCGACAGGCATTGTTACAGTGTTGTGCTTCGAGCTCGGTTTTCCTTTTTTATATAGTAACTTTGCTCGTATTCTTCTTTGGCGTATTAAATATCCATGAGTTGTGTATTCACTGCGAGATGGTGAGAAATGCGTTCTTGCAAACAAGCGTATGAGTAAGTGAACAGATGGTTTTTTAATAGAATATATTTCTTGTGACATTATTGCGTAACATGGAAACATTTGTTGCGTGTAAAATAACTATTTCGTTGACAGACAATTCAAAAGACGTTTATGAGCCATTGGATACACTTACCAATGAAAATGACTGTGCCTTGAGAGGAAATGATTGCAGTATAGATCTCAGATCTGACCCGGCACTGGAGCTTAATGCTGGCAATGAAGTAGACCCTCCAGTTTCTGGAAGCTTTGCCAGTTCTGGTTTACGTCCCTTGTATCCAAATCATGATATACCTCAGAGTTTCGTTAATCAGGAAGTCGAGTACTCAAATTTCAACCCAAAGTGGTTTAATACGTACAAGGGGTTACATGTAATCAAATACAAAGATCAAGATGGTATTTTTTGCTTTGTTTTTACTGTCGTAGTTATAATAAAGTCCCTCCGGAAAAGACTTCAACTACAAAAATGGACAACTCCTTTTTTGCCGTGGGATTTCATAACTGGAAGAAAGCCATATAAAAATTTAGTGCTCATCAAAAAATGTTCTTCTAATTTACAGGCGATTAGAAGCCACAGGCATTAAAAATCGCCGATTGAATCTAAACTAAGAAAAGTCACTGAACTTGAACGAACAGACGTGCGCTAGAAAATGCCTACTTCACATAGTCTTGTAGATTGGTTTCCTAGCTCGCCAAGGACTTGCTCTACGGGATGACAATAATGAAGATGGCAATTTCATAGAGTTCCTGAAGCTTAGCTCACAGGGCTGTCCTGAAATAAAAAAAAATTGCTTTCTCAGGGGGAAAAAAAAGAGGAAAATGCTCCACCCAGGACACCAAAATGAAATTATGTCTGATAGCTAATAAAATCCTCACAGGGCTGTGCCAGCAAATTATTTACGTAGCCTGTTAAGTTTCCTTTGATTTGTGATGGCTCAACATATATAAATTATGATAAACAAGAGAGTGTGTGCGTGAGACGGATTGTTAATGAATAAACACTGAATGATACATTTTTGGGATTGTATCTTGTATCATCACTACTAATGAAGTAATATCCAATATACTCCGTAATTTCATGGTCCGGTTGAATCTGCCAATTTCCAATTTATGAGGAAAAACTTATGATGGAGCTGCAAATATGTCAGGTGTGCGCAAAGGAGTTCAAGCTATTTTTAATAAAGGACAGCCACTGGCTTCGTTTGTTATCTGTGAAGCACACTGCATTAATTAAATATTCTGCCGGTTATAGTGTGTACTCGGAATGCTATACAATGGGCAAATTATCTATGCATTTTAAACAACAGGGCGAATAACTTTTCTGGTATTTTGAAATTTTCAGTTGCTGAGGTTGAGGAAGAGNTCTATGCATTTTAAACAACAGGGCGAATAACTTTTCTGGTATTTTGAAATTTTCAGTTGCTGAGGTTGAGGAAGAGGAAACTTGAAATGAAGGACCCTCCCCTCTTGCGAACATTTCACAAATCAAACCACTGTGCCCATCAAGGCGGATTTACAGGAAGAAACAAATTTCTAGGATTCTGGACAACTATTCCAGCATCCTCTACACACTTGAAGAAATGAAGAGTTACAGCAGTAAGTCTAATGTTTTGTTATACAATCTCAGCTTTGGAGAGAGAGTCCTTGGCNAGAAGAAATGAAGAGTTACAGCAGTAAGTCTAATGTTTTGTTATACAATCTCAGCTTTGGAGAGAGAGTCCTTGGCTTGCCAATGATAACACATATAGGTAATCAATCTACTTGAAATGTTTAACGAATTAGTACAAGGGAAGCAGAGGACGGTGGCTGGTCTTTTTGAAGCTGTTGGCGTTGTTCAACCAACTATCAATGCCATGAGAACAGATGAGGGCTTCATGGAAATACTACAAAAAGCAAATGAATATACATTGTCAGCTGCAGTCAATTATACTTCCACGACAAAGAAGAATTCCTAAATGTCTTGGTGACACTGATGATCTCAGCTATAACCACAAATTTTCAGAAAGGTTTTACAGATGTCAGTACTTCTCAATTATTGACAATTGTGTCAGAGGTTTAGACGTCAGGGTTCATAGTCCCATTCTGACATAAGTGAAGTAAAAATTTCGGAAAATTACTTTCTTAAACGGACGAACATCAAGCACTTAGTTCCTTATCCTGAAGTTGGTATGCAGTCTATAGAATTTGAGATGAAGATGTTTCACAGAGAATACTCCATTCAATCGTTGGCTGATGCTGTAAGCATTCTCCAGAAATTGTCTCTAGAAACACGAAGATTATTTAGGAATGTTGAAGTGCTAGTCAGAATTCTTCTAGTAATACCAACACCTTCGTGTGAGGCTGAAAGGAGTTTCAGCAGTTTCCGAAAGTTCAAGACATATCTTCGATCATCAACGAGTGAGAAACGCGCGAATAACGTGGTTGTATGTTGCACACATAAAAGTGTATTCGACACTACAAACACCCATGAAAAAGTTCAAATGTTCATGACAGTGAATGACTTTCGGGAAAAAAATCTTTGTTTCATTTCAGTGATTATATATATATATTTTAATTTTTACGTGGCATGTTTAAATGAGTGCAAAATTTTCTTATGTTGTTTGCTTAATTTTTCATTCCAGTGATAATTCACAGTAATAAATAGCGTGTTGAATCAGTATATTTCAACAATATCAGATGTGTGATTTGAAATCAGATGTGTCAAAATTTTTTAACTGTGTTGACTAATATTAAATGGATTTTTTTTTTTTTAATTTTTTTTTTTTTTTTTGAATTTTTAACAAATATAATTTTGTTATCAATGTTCTGACCTCTCGTGGCGCAGCCGGTTGGTGCGTCGCCATTCTGAGGTGCGGAAGGTTTTGGGTTTGAATCCTTGGTAAGGCATGGGTATTAGTTTAAGTTAGGACATACGTTGTAAGCCATCCCTTGACAAGCCTTCATGCATAACACAGAGATAAGTTAATAAGCCCTTTCCAATCAATCCGGGCAGCGGTGGCTGAGAGGTTAGCCTGCTCGCCTCCCACCAAGGCGAACCGAGTTCAATCCCCGGCCAGGTCACTGGATTTCCGCATGTGACAATCATGCCGAACGATGCCGTTGATCGGCGGGTCTTCTCGGGGATCTCCCGTTTCCCCCGCCCTTTCATTCCGGCGCCGCTCCTTACTCACCTCAATCACCATCATAAGCTCTCAAGACCTCGCTGTTAAGAGCCGCCCATATCTCTTCACTCACTCACTCCAATCAATCAAACAATCAACCAATCAATTATTCTAAGAACCTACCCAGGCTTCTTTTAACACACTTGTTGCTAATTTCGGTTTTATATGAAAATTAAATGGCCTTATAATTTAAATGGGAGGGGCACATACTCCCTTCCTCTTTTCTCTCTTAGAAAACAAACCTCTGATCCTGCTAGGGAAGGTGTGAAATTTCTCAGGTTCGAAATGCCGTTTCGCGATTTGCTTGACGTCACATTCGACGAACGACGAGATTTCAATCCGCAGAGAGTTTGTGAAGAAGGCAGCCATGACTAGCCAGTTTCCTCGCTGAGAGGTGGGCGGGGCCGGACCAACGCTAACGCCTAGCTTTTACGCTGTGAGTCACCCAAAAATTCTGGATTCTGACAGAAAGAAGTATCCAAGCTGGACTTCCGAAATTGCTGGAGTATGCCTGAGCCAGCTACACAAGACGGCATAAATCCCCTGCCACACTGTCAAATTATCTTCTTAAAATATATTTGACAATCAAATTTGAAGACGAAATACATCCATCAGATTTTGCCACCAAACAAATTTGACCAAATAACCTTGAATGTGTTTGAAAATAATGCCACACTATCAAGGCTTCCTTTTTGATGGATCTAGACTGATTTTTTTTTACTGTTTTGGTTCAATGTGCACTTACAATAGCATTCGTGTCCTGAAAGTTATCAAATAAATAAATTATATCCATTTTTTTTTCGTCCTAGTTATTGGTCGTTATTTTAAGGTTTATCGGGTTAGGAAATAACTGTTTCTTATGAGCGCGATTCTGATTGGCTAAATTCCTCTAAAATCACAGAAATTCTAAAACAGGCCCAATACACACGATGTTTGAGAGGAAATTGCAGCCATTCAATTTTTTCAGGTAAACATGACAGCGTTATTGACGTTTCGGTGACATCTCAACCTTCCAACTTTATTTGACCAAGGGGCCACGGTGGCTGAGCGGCTAGCCTGCACGTCTCCCTCCAAGTCGAACACGGTTCAATCCCCGGCCGGGTCACTCCCGGATTTTCGCATGTAGGAATCGTGCTGGACGATGCCGTTGGTCGGCAGGATTTCTCGGGGATCTCCCGTATCCCCCGTCCTTTCATTCCGGCGCTGCTCCATACTCACTTAAATCACCGTCATCAGCAGTCAAAACCTCGCAGTTAAGAGCCGCCCAAATCTCTTCGCTCACTTTATTTGACCAAAATTATTGAAAGCATTTTGACGGAAAAATTTGATTGTATGATAATGGCTTTAAACGGAGAGAATGATTGGCGAAGGGAGGTGGAGATGGAGCAGCGAAAGGAATGCAATAGTGGTGGAAATTGAAGTACCTCGAGAAACATCCAAACGGCGTCAGCCACGTTCCCTACAGGAGTGCACCTGCTGTACCCTGTTATCCAAGGTGAGAGGTCTGACCACTACTCCAGAGCGATCCTGGGATAAGATGGAAAATATGAGGAACTCAGTCTTAAGCTCCCACAATAGGGGAAGGTCCTCATTGCCGAGCTCACCAAGGTGACAATTACGCTTAACTTGCTGAATAGAATAGTTAGTCTAAGTTAACAAAATACTTGTTGGTAGATGATAAAACAATTCTTGTAGATCTGATTCAACCAATCATTTTAATTCCAGGAAGGTTTAATTGGCTCAAATGTACATTTTCGTAGAATAATAAAGCCAATAGTTACCCTCCAAATTTTGCGTAACTAATAAACCATTTTCTAACACCGACAAAATATTTGTCTGGGCATATACAAGGTCGTATTTTGTTAGCTCAAACGATTATTTCTCTCAGAACTACTGGAAAGTTGGCACTTAAAAAAAATGGTTGCGTGTACTTATGTACGCGAGATGGAAGTTATACTTCTTTGGCGTGACTAAAATAAAATTTTATTACGTATACAAATAATTTATGTACGAAGGAAAAACGATAAAATGACGACATTAAATACAATTAATAAAGGTCTGATTAAAGAACATAATTAAATTACCCTCAACGCGCCAAAAGAAGTACGTATAACTTAATAATATAATACCTACAAAAATTAACCTCAAATATTTGAAAACACTTTCAAAATTTTACTATACAATTTTTGTCACCAACAAATTTTTCACGACACAATGTAAGTAAAATTAATAAATTATATATATATATATATATATATATATATATATATATATATTCACAATGAATTGCTAATATAAATGAAATGTTTTTCAATTTGCTTATTACATGAACTGATTTTCTGTCGGTTTTAAATATAACCACGTGCTATGTTGTGTACCTTGCGTTTGTATATAGCAAGACGATACGTGCGTGTGCGTTGGGTCATACTCCTACCACGTTTACTGTCGAATTTCGTTACACTGTGCGCGCGCAACTTCCGTTGCACACTAAACGTTTACCCTCAACGCGTCAAAAGAAGTATAACTTCAAAAATTCACATTCACATTATTTTATACTCTCAGCTGTTGTAAATAAGAAAGGCTTTGATGAAGTACTTATGCCGATCAAGTACTTGTTTCGTCATCACAACCAATAATAAGCTGTAGACATTGCTTTCTGTTAAGGTAATATGAACCATTTGTTAAACAAAAGCAGCAGCACGGTTTGCGAATCAAATTACCCACACGGAAGATCATTTGCCATTAAGCCTGGCAGTGTACAGCACCGGGGAAAAATAACCTCCCTATTCCTTATGTACGCAATTGTGTACACTGGGTTTGGATGTGTTCAAACACCAGTGTGTATCTGAGAATTTTCGACCACCGAGTTGGGGATTGAGCTGTGCAGCGTGACGGAGTGTATGTACAAAATAAATTACAGTGAAGTACGATCAGCAGGTACCTTCGTTCGTCTGTATGTAAATGACCACGCGAAACAACAGCAAAACCAGCCATTAGCAACAGCCAGAGTGGATAGAGCTTCCGCATCGGCAAGAACACAGCGGTTACTGTAGAACACAGCCGTTACTGTGACGGCGCCACTTTTATTTCAGTCGAAGCTCCCAGCCAAGGCAGCCGTGCTTCAATCTCCATCAGATCCGTGACGGGTGACGGGACTCCCGAACGTGGTAGACATGGCGGACGTTGCCGATTGCCGGCGAGTTTCCTCAGGGAACTCCTATTTGCCCATGTATTCGCGTTCGGTCGCTGCTCCTTCCAAGAGACGCATTACATGCTACGCCTGAGGGACGAAGTGAACATACGGGTCGTATCTCAAATGCCTGTTAACTCACTCACTTACCGAAATGAAACACGTCACATTGAAAAAAAGAAACCATGAATTACTTCAAGAAATATTTATAGTCACGCTATGAAATATATTTGCAATTTAAAAAAAAATTTCTCAAAATACGGAACTTTTTTTTTTTGCATATTTTGATTTGTAGCAGTCGATGATATTTTGTAAATTTACATTTTTAAAGCAAACATTAAAATTAACTCAGACATGACATTTCAGTCCCGCCCATGTTAAGTTTTTTGTAAATGTGTTCGGTAAATTTTATTTTTACATCCCAAAAACACGTAACTGTGATTTCGAAATACTATGTTAAGACTAAGACAGATATATATTTTTTCTTCTAGGGAAGAGTACCTACAAGTAATGTTTTTAAGTGAAACTGTGTTTAGTACAAATATGAAGTAATGATTTTTTTGTAACCAACGCACTTTCAATTCAGTCAGTTCCCGTGTCCACGATCACGGATATGTTGCATATGAAGAATGCTTATCACCGGTACTGTACTCAGAAAGAGATCAGTGCGCAATGTATTGAGCATCTTTCTTGTGAGTAATCTGATTTGCGAAAGTTTCTACAGCTTTCTTTAATGAATGGTTAAAGGTGTCGAAACAGAACAAACTCCACGTTGTTCAGTGGTTGCAAAAAGCACGCTTGACAAAAGAGTACAGCGCACACAAAAAAAACTACCAAATTGAAGCGCTTGAGCTTGTAAATGAATTCGGGACTGAACTCGTTAACGTGATATAGGGTACTGTTTTTTTTTTTCACGTGAGTTTAGGCTACTTCACTGGGCAACAAATTGTTATCTCTTTGGCGACACCTCGGACTGTCAAAGGCAGAGGTCGTGCTGACTATATCACTGCGACTTGAAACGTTATATCAAGGTTTTTACAAGTTTACATAACTTTGTAAAGGCCCAGGAATTACATTAGCGTTTGTGCCTTCACTCTTCTTGCTAGAGACCAGGAAATCTAGCGGATTAATTCGGCAGCAGGCTAGGCTCCACAATCCTTTGTGTACCCGAGCCACAGTTATTCAATGGTTGCTGCTTAGATATATCCCAGACCAGCAAAGAATTCGATCCTGTTTTCGTCGCAGGTTAGTTATTGCCTCAAACTCGTCCAGGCCGTGGCTTGCAAACTGCGATGCAATTGAGAAATAAAATTATATGAACATGTGTAAGAAATCTCTCTCGTCGTCAAAAGGAGAGAGGGGAGAGATTTTGGCGGCCCTTAACATTGAGAGCCGATGAGGGTGAAGCGAGGCGAGTATGGAGCAGTACCGGAATGCAAGGGCGGGTAAAAACGGAGATCCTCGAGAAAACCCGCCGACCAGCGGCATCGTCCTGCACGATTCCCAGTTGCGAAAATCCGGGAGTGACCCGGCCGGGAATCGAACCCGGTTCGCCTTGGTGCGAGGGGAGCAGTCTAACCGCTCATCCACCGATGACACCTCGTCGAAACGAAACAGCGAAATTTCTGGGTACCTACTTATTGCTAGTATGCAACGTGCCATGTTCAAAACTAACCCTTTCCCTACCAGCAACAAAAGTGATTGGCATTTTTCAAACTGATAACACGTATGGTGGCAGTGGTTATTGGAACTGTACATTAATTTCCTTAATCTCAGAACCAATCAGAAACTTCCGGGTGCCAGGGTAACTTTGCCAGCAGTCAGTAGCGAACATGAGAACCTCGGCGTTATTTCTATCAATGACGAACGGTATTGGTCTTAAAAGACGTTTCCAGTGAATTTTGTTTCAGGATTACGACCATGTACAGCGGACACCATAACTCAGCTGCCTTTGCAACATGCACGCACAACTGGTTCGCGGTTAGCTAAAATATCAACTTTTGATATCCTCCCCGTACCTACCCGTATTTTAACGCACTCTCTGGCTTGCATGCTGTCTCTATAACTGGCAGCAATTCAGGTGGCTCATAACAGCGATGTCTTCAGGGCCGATGAGGGTGAAGCGAGGTAAGTATGTAGCAGCGCCGGAATGAAGGGGAGGGGAAACGGGAGATCCCCGAGAAAACCCGCCGACCAGCAGCATCGTCCGGTACGATTCCCACATTCGAAAATCACGGAGCGACCCCGCCGGGAATCGAACCCGGTTCGCCTAGGTGGGAAGCGAGTAGTCTAACCACTACACGACCGCGCCCACCCCCCTGATCGTAGTAGTTAGCCTACTAACACAGGTTGCGCCTCTTCAGGACCACCAACAAAAAAAAAGGCGGGCGGATGACTCACTGGAGGCTTATCTGGAAGGGCGGTAAAACGTGCACGGACCCCTCCCACGATATATTCCTGGTGGTGAGAGAAGTGCCGAACAAGGGGCGTGGATGCTGGGCAGGGCGGGGCGGCACGACTGTGCGCGATGGCCCCAGATTGTCGCGCTGTCGCGTTGCGACCGCAGTCCACTTGGCTAAGTGGTACGAGTGCGCGGAAAAACCGCAGACACCATTCCAATTCTCCAGCGGTGGCAGCGGCGGCCGGCCCGGCAGAGAGGCTTTTGCGTCACCATTTCACCCGCCGGAGAAAGCCGATAAATGATAATGCATTCCGGCCGTCAGCAAGTAGGTTACGTCCGAGCCGAGCGGACACCGATGAGGGCTGGAGGCGTGTCTTAGTTTAAGAATGACGCCACCAAACTGCTCGTGTTCTTCGTCTACTTACCATCACCACCACGCGACTTGTATGGACCCATTTGTACCATAAAATTAATTTACGGTTTCAGGTGTTACAAACAAGAAAATTAGGTGTCCAGTACTTAAGTCGACTCAACCACACAGTATATAAGTACACAGATACGAATTGGCGTGCGGTTCCTTTTATGTGGACGTACACATTATCTGATCGGCTGCGCGTGGCTCTGGAAACATGCCTTACAATATGCCTGATTGGCTACCGCATGCTGTTGAAAGACCCGGATTGGCTGGGCTGCCAGCTGGCAAGTAGGTTGCCAGACGCTGATTGACGAACTGCGTTTCAACATTTTGCCGGCCAGCGACTCAATTTGCTGGCGTGTGTGGCTAGTATAAGCGGCTATGGCTATTTCACCTGTGGATTCCTGAGTAGCTCTGAGACACAACACTTGCTTTCGTTGTCACAACCAACTGTAAGCTTCGTGCTCGATGATATTAACATTAACCGTTTTTAACCTCGAAAAGAAACACGTTTTAAGAATAAGTTATATGCAGGGAAGATAATTGGGCACTGAGCCTAGCAGGGTACGGTGCCAAGAAANCTTCGTTATTTACACATCTTGTACCCCGGGTCTGAATGCGTTACATATTTCCGATAGAATGCTCTGCAAGAAAGAATTTCTGGAGGTGGTTCGGTGTCAATTAACAACATGAGGTATCGTACTTTATAATGGGTAATATGGTCTAAGTCGTTGCAGAAAATAAATAAAATTTGTGACTGTTGTGACGAGCAACTATTAAATATTTCCAAAACAGCTCATACTTTTTTTTTGTGCATTTTTAGTTTCTCTGAAATTAACTCTGTCTTAGCACAAGTTACCACGAGAACACAACAACAAGTTTCCAGCTTTCCAGGTATATCATCGTTGCATTGCCGCTGTGCGCACTTGACACGACGCTACTTCTACTGAAGTGACACACAACCTGTTGCTTCAGTCCGATGTTAGACCAGCCCTCCCATGCATCGCACAGGTGCGTGTTTTACCTGCTGCGATTCGTCCCGTCCATTGCACTTCTGTGAGCAGGGTGAATCCCGTCTCGACATCCAGTGCCAGTGGCTTATTACGATGGATTGGATTGCCTGCGACTCTTTCAGGAGCAGTGAGAATATGTCATGAGAATTTGTTTGCACGCTTATTATTTCGCATAGAAATATTGCAATTGTGGCAATAACGCTTTCTCTTGACACAGAGGAGTTTGAATGTGGCCGTGCTTATAACTTCAGCTGTGTATCTTGGACAGGAGCCGGTATCAAACTCCAGTTATTTTAGGAGGGATGTAAAGAATATTTTTGTTCTGCGGTTTAAACAGTAACTATACACACCCTAAAACAGCTAAATTAAAATCATATTTTCGAACACTTTTGAGAAATTCAATGGGGCAATGCCATAAAAACAATTTGTAGACGTGCATTACATCCGCCCACGTTTTACTTAACTCTCCCCCTTGGTGTTGAAAGAGTACTGCTCATCTACTTGCATTCCATTTCTACTGTACACATTTAAGTAAGAGCTACTCGCAAATTATGGGAGTTATGAAAATAAAACGGGTCATCTTTTTAACTGATTTTGATAAACTGATTAAAAACCTTTTCCTAAATGCCAATAACACTGATACATCTCAATATATAAGTGCAAAATAAAAGTGGCTACCCAGAACATTTTCTTCAAATAATTTTATTACACTGACCGATTTCACACATGTAAATTTCCTTTCACTTGCCCATTATAAGCACCCGGTGTTCCGTTATAAAGGTTTTTGTATTATTTGCAATAAACTCGTGTTTAAGCTGCCACTTTCGAGGCGTAACCGCTCTTCAGAGGATAAGTATTCTCCGACTTAATTTTTATGAAGATTTTTTAGTAGTGGGCTTATATTATATAGTCACATTTTATGTAATTATTTATTTTCACTTCCTGAACAATTTTAAGTAGTATGGAATAGTCATGTATGGCCCATCAATCAATTTTGGACATCGCAAGCCAACTGAACATATAAAACGTCAGCGCTCTCCTATAGGACAGTGTTACTAATTTTAATAACAATTATTATTTACATTGTTTTTATTATTCATATTGTGCACAGAAGGTTGGGAGGTAGTTCACTTAGTGGTTTGGGAGTTGGGAAGATGTATTTTAAATAGGCCGGTCTACTTGTAGCTATTCCTGTGTTTGAGGCTCTGAAGCAAGGAAGCGACAAGGACGACATTGACACACGCATAAATTACCTCATCTCCCCTATTGCGGCGAGACACTGAACTGGTGAGCATCTTGTCGTGTGGTGGGTCTTAAAGCGTGACTCTATAAACTTGTTGATGGGATGTGTGAAAGAAAGTTGAATGTAGTCTCTTGCAAAAGTTCAGTAGATATCAAGCAGCATATTTTTTTAATAAATCAGTTTGGAAATTAATTTTTGTGGGCACGTTTAAGACTAAGTAATTTCTGTTATACGTAATATGACATAAATGTTGTATTCAGGAGTACTGTGAATAGTGATGTGTTTTATACACACCTCAAAAAATAGTTATGAACCACCCGTAATTTGGTTGCCCATGATGGATGTTGGCTGGGACAGATGGCGCATTACAAAGATACATCGGAATGACAGTCAAGGTAAGGACATTTTAATCGCGGTGGTGCAAAACTTTTTTTGAGGCGTGTATATGAAAACGGACTGCAAACATATGAAGTTATTTCTTTTACAAACGCATAGTATATAGCAGACACACTGCAACATAGTTCATGTCCAATGTAAGTGGGTGCCTGGACTGGGGATTGACAGGAACAGAGAAATGTCATCGTTTCTTTGACCTGTAAGCTATAGCCCAGAGTTCTATGCACACTTGAGCATCAGCTATGTGCTCACTGACTGCTACAGTCAGTAGCCAGTTTTACTTCAGACCAGGTAGTGTGGGTAGAGATACTGCAAAGTCGCTCAAATTACAACTAATCTTCGATTAAACTTTAGCTCGTTTATTTCTTAATAATTGAACAATAAAGTTTTCCATTCCGCTAAATATTTTTGTACACCAATTGCAAACGTTCTGCTTAAGATAATCGTAATCATCATTGGCCCAGTGAAATGGGATAGTTTCATTCATACACGACGGAACTGATTTGTGACCTCTCCAGAGTGTGCCTTTAAACTGCGATTGAATTGAAAATGTGAACTTCAGTGTTAATGTGATTGAAGTCTTAAGAGTTTGTGCAAATGGAACCGTGGAATTTCCCCGAGACCAGGGGGTGTGAAGACGCCCTCCTTCTAGTCTGGCAAGTAGGAACTGAGTCCGCGACCTGCTAAATGCGGGTCGGGTGTGGTAGAGCACAGCCAAACACGCTCGTTCTCTTCCAGGAAGGTGACGTGCTAGTGTTCCGGCGCGGCGGTGAGTTCCTGGCGCTTCTTCGCACTGCAGAATGACAATGACGCTATGGTAATTGACCAGAAGCGAAAATGCTGCAGGGGGGAACACATATCTACGTCTTACATTCGCTATCGCAACGAAACTTGCCTCGGGTATTTGCATCGCATTTTAACCCCCCTCTGTCTTGAATTAATTTACGAGCTCAAGTGTTGCAACGGGTTAATGTTTTTGTAGGTGCTGTACTTGCGTCGAGCGTGCTTCTCTCAACCAGTAAACAGCGCACTTCGTATTCGTTGTTGTTAGAATTGACCGTTCACAGGGCCACCTGTTTTTTCGGGAAAACATTTCAGAACTACTAGTACTCCAAAACACCACAGCTCAGATCCACTTTCGTGATTGGAAGGTTTTAACTGTCACGCATTGTAGGTGTCTGCCCGCGAATCATGGACACTTAGTGTCGAAGTTACCTTATTCTGATTGGCTCAGCCAGGTGAGGAACTGTATCCCGACAAAGACACGTGAACAATAATAACAAAAAAGGAAAACTGCACGTATGCCACAGGACATTGGAGTCTAGCCTTCGCGTAAATACTTTCGCGAAAAAAGGTGGCCCTTACCATTCTCACATGAGAAGTGCAGAAACTTCATAAAACTAGATTTCCTACAAGAAAGACGCCCAAAACATCGGTCACAAATTCCTTGTTGTGCACAGAGACAACCATACATATCTTTCATGTGCAAAATGTCCCCGATCACGAAGACGGGGACTGAATGGGTTTAAAATAAGATATTCAGTTTCAAGTAAAGAAATAATTTTATGTACGAAACTGTGCTCGTACTATCTATTTACTGCTCGCTTGGACCTCACTGCCAGTGAAAAACGTATGTGGAGCTCGATATAATCGACAAAAGCTACACTGTTAAATGATTTTTCTTTCGTTTTACGGAAAAATGTTGGTAAAAATGTATCCAGTTATGTCCGTAAACTCTCCGTAAAATGACGGATACATTGATAAAAAACAGACTCTCTATCAATTTCACATAGCTTTCCGTGATTGCTTGAGCCTCTCCATTAATTTTCTGTACTTCCATTAAAAAAAAGATAAAATGAAAAAATGTTTCATTTTTGTTATGTGGATGTTTTACTGTGTATAGAAGAGAGATTGAAACAAGTTAAAATATCTTATAGTTAAGCGAAATTGCCGAAATTTGAACCCGAGTCAAAATGTGGTAATGCCGTAACTTTCACCTTTCACCTACAACCATCACATAAAATATTTGGGTTTAACGTTAATATTTTCACTGAAGTCACAGAAGGAACATTTTCCGTCTATGTTAAGCGTTTCCAAAGAGTTCACTTTCAATTAAAATTTTAAGCTACGTGAATAATAAAAGGGAAATATTTTACTTAAGTTAAGAAGTTATTTTATATTTAATTTGTGATTATAGCAGTTATTCTGGTTTGTAACGAAGAAAGTAAAGAAAATCCGGTACACATGCAACACTAGCGCCTAACTAGTACCGAAAAATTGTAGTTGCCAGACCAAAAGCATTGCTCTTCCCAACCTGAGTTGAATAAACCTTACAAGGAGCCTGCATTGCATGCCAGTGTGTAGTGTATGTATTTATGAGCAGTGATTTGTTCAATATTTTTTTAGTGCTTATTTCACTGTGAAAAGTCTACATACGAGTTTGACTGGCGAAATGTTGCCATCAAGGTATCAGAAATGTTACTTCTGCTACATACAGGTTGGGAAGATCAATGGTAAAAGTTTGACAATAAAAAATGTTCGCCACTAGGTAAGCGCTAGTGTGGCATGTGTACCAGATTTTCTCTATTTCCTACGTTGAGAAACAGGATAATTGCAATGATCATGAATTATTTAAATAATAACTTCGTTAAAAAGTAAAATCATTTGTAATTCACTTAGCTTAAAGTTTTAATTAGAAATTACGCTTTGGAACAATGCGCACCTGGCGGCAGAAATTTTCCCTATGCCAAACTCTCTCAATAAAAAATCTCGGTCTGTTCATAACCTGAGTAGAACTAACGTTATTATCAGATGGCTGTTATTAGCGTCTACCGGAAGCCGCCTGTGTCAGACGCAGGGAATGGCCTAATTCATCAAGGGTAAGAAGACAGTTACAGGCGTGCCAATCCACCGTCGTTAATGGGGCAGGCGCGGAGATAATGTGAAACCGCGCTCCTAGTGTTTTTTTTATCCTCAGCAAGGCCAGAGCAGGCGGCTCGAGTCGGCTACTGCATCCTGGTCCACTTCCCCCCCCCCCTTACCGATATCCACCTCTAAATTCTCCGTGTTTGTCAACATCTCATTTTCTCTCTTCCCCCTCCATCCTCGAGGTACATCACGCCACTGCAAGTCGCGCGAGGCAAAGCACAACTTTCCTCGCGAGATTACGCTTCGTGCGCTCGCTTCCTTGATCGCTCGAGACAGTCAGGTTGTCCATTTTGAATTTTTTTATTTATTTCTTCCTAATTCAAATTTAAGAGGATTTATTGAAAAATGTGACAATAGAGAAGCTTAGCTAATTGTCTTACCCATCATTACGGACATAATATATTAACTACTAAAGCATATTTATGTAACAATTAACTTAATACAAAATTTTATACAATAATTCATTCTTACCTTTTAATTACTACCAGGAAACACGTATTAACATTCAAGTACAGAATTTTGCACGGAACTATGAAATGTAATGCTTCTGTAATAAAACATTTTCGGTAATGATCCTGACTTTTCTGTTATGACACTAAAACGAATAATTTCTGAACCAGGGATAACACAACATCTTGGCTCGACCTAACAACTTATACAGAAGTTCTTCATTTTCGTGTCGTAATTCCAGTTTTGTAGTAATTATTGGGAATGTCTGACGACAGAAAATTTACATTTTACTAGTTCTTTATATTTTTATTATTTAATTTTTACTTTCGTTTATTAGGTGGTCACAAAAAAGGCAGAAACGTATAGCTATTTGAAACTTTATATTATGCTATTTGTGACACAATTTTGCGTTGATAGTTCGGATTTAATGTCTGTACTGCAGAGGAAGGCAAGCAGCTTAACTCATATAATGGCATGAAATATTTTTCCCACAAAAACTTATATCGCCAGGAAATGAATGGATCCGATTTAGCGGCTGACGTTGAACTTTATGGCTTCCGCCTACCTAGACCTTTTTTCCGCGCTTGAGGCCGAGAAGCGCGGGAGCGATAAGGGCGACACTGCTAGGCACATCAAATGCGCCATCGCCGCTACGCGCAAGGCTCCGAACTGGCGTGCAGTGTTTTAATCGCATTGTGTGTACCTATGGGACTTTCAGCGGTGACCCTGCTATTTTATTGGTGGAACGTCTGCAGGAAGATTCAGTGCAGGGCCTTTCAGCAGTTTTGCATGTGTCTTATGCGTGCATTTTGAGCTATAGTGCTTTGAATCAGTCGTTTTAAGACGTTTAGGCGTGCTCTGAAAAGATGTTTGTAACGTGCGTGACATTTTGAAAGTACTCCACAGCCCTCGTCTGAAGTGTGTATTATTTTCGTAGAACAGCGCATTGTACGCACGTTTAATATTTTTGTGGGATAGCGTATATTTCAAACACTTTTAAACGCAGTTCAAGTGCCAGGTAGAAGCCGCTTCGACGTAACATCGACAGCGAGATCATCAGAGACGGAGCAAGCTGTTCAGAGAGGCAGGAACGGGGAAGGAATCTGCCATGGCCTGTAGGAAGTAACCATCCCGGCATTCGCCTTTAGGGATTTTGGAAAACCATGTAAAATCGAAATCAGGATGGCCGGACCGGGAATCGAACCCGGGTCCTCCCGAATGTGAGTGAGTGAGTGAAGATTTATTGCTTTAAAAATTCCGTACGATGCGTTTATAACAGAAACGATCATTGAAACACTTGTTTCAACTGTTTTCACTTAGAAAAATATACTTCAGGAAACAATCGAGAAACTGATTGCCGTATATACACGTGAGACGTTTCTCAAGCGAATCGCAAGCAGAAACGATTTAAGGGCGTTTGCCTAGGAAAAATATTATTGTGCCACGTACTGTTCAATTTTTAGACATTTTAATGATTACTCTTTCCTCGCAAAACCACTGTGAACGCATAATTTTTGCATAAATGCACGTCAAAATCATAACTTTACTGTTATAGAAATGTACTCATACTGAAAACCATTTTACGTACAGAAATAAGGTAATTCACTCTGAAAGAAGACGCCAAGAGCTACTTCAAAAAGTCTATAAAATTGTGCAAGAATTTTTTTGCATTAAAAAAATGCTTAAAATAAGGAAATTCTTGCATATATTTATTTGTGACTGCCCCTAAATTTCTAGAAAATAACTTTTGCTAAACATACATTAAAATGAATTAAAACGATATCTCTCAGTTGCTTTTTTACATTTTCTGCAAATAGTTTGGTTTATCTTATTTGTAAATTACAAAAACTGCAAAATTATGACTTTGATCTGCCATTTTGCAAAAATCATGTGATCTAAAAAAAAATGTATCTGAGGAAAGTGTACTTACCAATTATGTCTACAAGTTGAACAATAAATGGTAAAAATATAAAATAGAAAATTTTCCCGTGGTTAACGTCTCTAATAAACTTATATTTGAAAACATTTCACACCTTTTGGCAGACTATTTGTGTGTCCATTTAGGTATCTCAACATGTTTCACCATGACAATGGCTTACGAACTAAATTATCTTAAAGGGGATCAGTACCCGCCACTTTGTATTCCTCAATTTTCTTGCCACAATTTCCACTTAAAAATGTTTAACGAGATTTTTCTTACATCAGAGCACGAATAATAGCTACTGAAGCTTTTTTTTAAATGTCATAGCTTCGTTGCCTTTATTAATTTTTGACTAGTGAATGTCAGGAAGGCGGGACCGCGGCGGTGTAGTGGTTAGACCACTCACCTCTTACCTAGGTGGATCGGGTTTGATTCCCTGAGGGGTCGCTCTCGGATTTTCGCATGTGGGAATCGTGCCGAACGATGCCGCTGGTCGGCAGGTTTCCTCGGGATCTCCCGTTTCCCCCCGTTCTCGCATTCCGGCGCTGCTCCATTACTCACCTCACTCCACCCTCATCGGCTCTCAGGACCTCGATGTTATATAAGAGCCACCCAAATCTTTCCTTCCTCCACTGCCAGGAAGAAATAAAGCATGATTTATTGCAGGCGATAACAGAAATGATACTATAATAACAGCACACAATTAGAACCGAACTTATATAATGTATCTTATATAACCAATGATCTATGCTCTGTCGATCAGTAAAACATGATGCGAAATCTGTAATGCATGCTGTAGTGAAAATTCCATAAATCCAAGATGGCGGGTACTGACGACCCTTACCGTCTATGTCCAAGGTCAAACTTGAACCGGCGACACACGACGACGCAACACTGTGTGATAGCCATTACATCATCGCAGCTGCATACAACCAGATGAAAGGTTTATTTAGTAGGTCTCGATTCCAAAGGTCGTGGTTACTGTTTATTTCATTGCGGCAAGAAATAACTTTCTCGTAATACGGTACCAGCCCTTTTAGATCTTTATAATAACGCGTGTTGCCAAAAAAATCTTCGCTAAATAAGCGGAATGAAGACGAAGGTCAAGATTTGGATATGTTGTTGGTATTTTGTAAATTCGAAAAGTGTTTGAATCATTACGCAATATAATGCAAAAATATTCCTATTGGTGCGAGATTGCAATTGTGTGGTTGAACTAAATTCAAAATGTAATTGGACTTGCTCCATTGGGTGTGCAGACTTCTGATTTTAAGGAAATAACTACGCAGCAAAAGAAAAGTTCAGGTAGAATTAATATTAACACACAAATCACATTTAAAAGGTGTATAAAATTTCAATACGCCTACTTTAATAATTCAACTATGTTTCGATCACCAGAGTACCTACTTTGAATATGTTTACCCATTTTTTTCTTTCGTCCTGTCTCGTTTACTCTTGTAATTTTCGGTTCTTTTTTCAAATATTATTTGATTTATTTTTCGTTGTCTGACTTATTCACATCCCTAAATTTATTCGTTGATATCCATCCGCAAGTATAAGATTTTGTTTTAATACAACGTATTCTGTTTTGCATACTAGTTTTATTCGTAAATACCGCCTTATTTCAATGCAAGTTTTTTTATTCAATTTAGTTCTCATAAAAAAAAAGAAGTGAAATATGTCTTATTAAATTGAGAATGTAAAATAGGTACACCCGGGGCAACAATCCGTGTTTGGGAACGAAACCTTCTGCTTTTAGGAAACCAGAACTACAAATAACGCGTAAGTACTCACCTTAGCCGGACAGCGAACAGCGGCAGGTAGGACCGCGCAGAGCAGTGCCGCGTCCTGCGAAGTAAAGAACACTCGTCACAACACAGCAAGCTTGGGACACATCAGCACAAAGATATCACGCTAGCAGCGGTGAATTTGCGCGTGTTCGTATTAAACAACGCACTATCATTTCTCGGGGTCCCCGATGATGGTGTAGCAGTCAGACTACTTGCCTCCTATCGAAGTGAAGAACCGTGTTCGATTCCCGGCGGGGTCCTCCCGATCTTCGCGTTTGGGAAACGCAGCGGACGTTGCCGTTGGCCTGCAGGTTTTCTCGGGATGCTCCATTTTCCCCCCATCCTTGCAATTCACCGCTACCCCATCTTCACATCATTCCACACACACGTACTAGACCTTTTAACTTGGATCCTCGGATCCCTTGGAAAACATCGCATACACCAAGAACGTGAATATTAACATGGAATAATTTCACACACTATACATTTTCACTTTGCCTTGTATATTAACATGTTCAATACCATTTCCACTATCGTAGGCACGTTGCACATGAAATCTATTTGTAACCGGTACTGTACACAGCAAGGTCTCAGTGCCCAGCCTTTCTTGTTGCTAATCTGATTTGTGGAATTTTCTACATCTCTGTGTCACTAACGGTTAACGCCAATATCATCGAGCACGCAGCACGTTGTTCACTTGTTGCAAGACGAGTACTGAACACGTGTACAGCGCGCACCAAAACATTCCGCGATTGCAACACGTGAACTCGGAAATTAATGTGCGACCGAATGGGATGAGTTAAGTTAAAATTTGTGTTTAATACGCAAATGTCCTTGACAATGAATCCGCCCAGCCAACAAACGTTTAGTCAGAACAGAACTTCCACGGACGTGGACGTACGACGCTAAAACATCTAACGACAGATGATGGAAGATTATGTCTGTGAGCGGAGTAACGGGCATT
The DNA here is from genome assembly GCA_002778355.1 of Clitarchus hookeri. Lineage (NCBI taxonomy): Eukaryota > Metazoa > Arthropoda > Insecta > Phasmatodea > Phasmatidae > Clitarchus > Clitarchus hookeri. Next base: position 42,837 of record NQII01008498.1, on the reverse strand, counting down.
GGCGCACGTGGCAATGAAGGCGAACCGGGTTCAATCCCCGGCCGAGTCACTCCCGGATTTTCGCAATTGGGAATCGTGCCGGACGATTCCGCTGGTCGGCGGGTTTTCTCTGGGATCTCCCGTTTCCCTCGCTTTTTCATTCCACCGCTGCTCCATTCTCACCTCATTTCACCCTCGTCAGTTCTCAAGACCTTGCTGCTAAGAGCCACCCAAATCTCTCAACTCGACTCAACTTTCTTAGGGAGCAAAATGGTAAATTGTTATAGTGACATTTGGAAAATAAGTTTATATATCCGCACGCGCATTAAAATTACGCAAAAATTCACTGTTGATTCTTGTACGTGTTGTTATGGTGTGATCAGTCCTTAGTTGAACGGCCTGCCTGATCACATCTTCAAACATTAAACCAGGAAACGAGCGTGATTGCAACACCACCTAGCAGAAAGAAGACAGTTGCATAAATCCCCTCCACTGGCCAGCAAACGGGGCCGCAAAAACAACGCACCCGATATAGGCCGGCGTAACACCCGGAACAGCGTCTTTTGTCGTCGACCCGAGTAGAGAGAAGACCACGGAAGATGGGTGTGTCTGGCCGTCGTTAATCGTCTCGTAGAACCAGCCTCCGGCAACATTAACAAGGTGATGACTTTCCAGTTAGATATAACATAATGGCGTGAAATATTAAATCTTATCATAACTAATAAGTATCTTGGTATTCAATTAAATCTCCTCCTATCAATAGTCATTTAAATAATATTGTATCATCGTTCTGTTAATAAAACTCATCTTATACTGTTGTGCTCTACCGAATCATGAATCATTATTTCAGATACGCCCCAGCAACTTTCACGTACAAATGGCTTAAAAGCTAGTTCGTAACAATGGTGGAGGCGCCGGGCACATCGGGCGCGTTGTTTTTTGCGGCCCCGTTTACTGGCCAGAGGAGGGGCTTTCTGCAACTGTCTTCTATCTGCTCGGTGGTGTTGCAATCACGCTCGTTTCCCGGTTTAATGTTTGAAGGTGTGATCAGGCAGGCCGTTCAGCCAAGGCCTGATCACACCATAACAGCGCGTATACTTTTTTTTGCCCACGGAAATTTATGTGAAGTCTGGGAGAGGAAGGGAGGGGCTCTCGGCCTCTCCCGTGGGAAAATTCCTGGGCGCGGCGTCGCTCGGCACAGCGGGGATAGTGTTCCAGGGCGCTGACACTAACCCACAAATGAGATTAGTGGTGCAGAGCGTCATCTCGTGACTCACCGCGCCGTGCTCACAGAC
>NQII01008498.1:9213-41456 GCA_002778355.1 Clitarchus hookeri | reverse complement strand
GACCAACTTAGGCTATAGTCTATTCGCGGTTTCTTCTCACTTTTTGAATCGAGACTTTGAGAAGTCATCCCATGTATGACATGTTTGGTTATTTCCCTAATATGCCATGTATCACAAACGCTTTATACTTCTGTTAACGTACAAGTATCTTATTTTTGGTTTAGTTAAATGTTTTTTTTTGTATTTAATCTAGAAATTATAATATTTCATTTATAAATAATATGAAAGAAAACAGTGAGGAAATATGTGTGTTGCTTGTAAGAAAAGAGTTCTTATGAAAAATATTATTACACTGAGCGCGCACAAATGCGGTGCGTTGTCCCTGTGGTGTAATTTCCTTTGTTTGCACGAGGCGGAGGAATATCCTGAAAGTAGATTTTTAGCAGAGCTTCAGAACAGTTGTAAGTAACCATGAATGGTCTATATAGCTACAGCCACCTGTTCCCCACATACGCGTAGTTAGACTATGATGCGAGGTGGCGCCGTGGCCCGGTGGCAACACACTGGATTCACACCCGGGAGCACTCGGGTTCGAAATCCGGTCCGGTCATCCTGATCTCGGCCGTCCGTGTTTTTGCTGAAATCACTACAGCCCACGGCCGATTCTTTCCCCATTCCTGCTTCTCTGGGAGACTTGCTACGTCTGTAATGACCTCGCTGTCGACGAAACTCTGAGATCTACCTTCTTAAACGTAAACGTGTATGCCACGATGGAGGATTCCTTGGTCTTCTACAAGGTTGCAATTCTAGCCTACCAGAGAAGGGGTGGATGAATCATTTTGTTTATTTTGTTTTGATAAAGAAACTACGACTATTAAACACTGATAAATAGTAAATAGAAAATCACGAAAATATCTACTGATTCTAAAACAGCACTGTGTGTAAATTATGGTAAACATTCGTTATTATTTAAAACAAAATTTTTAGCTATAACAACAAAACGATTAGACTCTGTGCATAAACGCATAATGCTGAAGTCGTGAGTGAAGATTGTACCTGAACCACAGTTGCAGACGTAAAATCATAAAAAATAATGTACTCGTCTTTACTTGTGCGGCAGCAGGTATTGTTGGATATGTTATTACAAAGAACCGTCCATAACTTCTTGTACGGGAAATTGTATCGTGGCGTACAGTCTTTAAAGTTCTACGTTAACACTTGCAACTTTCCTTTCGTTATTGCCCGCGTGTGTTCAATGGAGCACTGAATGCGACTGTACGATATGACTGTTGGGCAGTCAAGTGGAGGGGCATGTTTTCCTAGAGACTCTATGGTAGAAATACCGGACTGTCCATGAAAAATTAGGCTCTGAAAGTTGTCTCCTGTGATACCTTGACGGATCTGGTACAGGAGGGGAGGAGGTGCGGAGAGCCGGACATGTTCCGGAAAACATGTACGATATGCAGAACCTAACAATAAAAGTAGTACACACACCACTAAAATTATCAGAAAAGTTCGACTTATGTTGTATGTGAATTAATATTTTTTGTATCACTGCAAAATATGAAGGTGGAATTTACTTATTTAAATGTTAAAAAAATTAATTAAAATTTATTTTTAAATTCATATGTAAGCATATTTTGCAAGGTAAACTTCATCAAGTAGCGTGATTATAATAATTACTAAGACTGTATACAATAAAATATTAGTACTAACTTAATATTAAATAATGGAGTTTATGTACGTTTAGTTCAGTTATCCTTCGTGTGTTTACCCATTATAAAGTTGGGAGTCAATTAGAGAAGTGAATGTTCCATATCTTACAGTCGTATTAACAGTGTGATGTTCAAATATATGGACACTTAATTTATTTAATTTAGTCCGTGTTTTGTTTTATGCACATAAGAATGCGCATTTTTATATTAGGGATCAATTTATAAAATGGGCCCAGAATTAGTCCCGGAGAAGGTCTTTCAAAACTGTACAATTAGCTGCGAACAGCGTACAGTAACATATTCATGTTTGCAAAAATGTCACTATGTTACTGGAACAACGCACGGGCGCTGAGTCACTGCTTTCCTGGCAGTGCTAATGTCTACAGTTAACGAAACTGTGGACTATTACGGCCAGCAGATTTTCCAAAAGGCAATAAAACAATTGAAACACTTCAAATACATCGCATTACCAATTGTTACATATATGTTTTTTTCGGAGAGTTAAAAAAAGAACGAATGATCAGGAATACGCGATTTCTGATTTACGGGAAAAGATTTCCTGTCTAGCTGTGTTTTAAAACACTTTGACTATGACCCAGTTCCTTGATTGAATGTTTTAAATTGCTATGTGTTTCAGGTACCTGTCTGCAAATCTTAGACGTCTGGTAGGCCTACCGGAGTAATCCAATTTTGACTGGCCAATTTGAAGCCCACACTGTCCTCTGATGAAAACACTGCGGCTAATAACCAAAGGAAAACTGCCAGTGGCCAAACAGGGCATTGAAATCTAGCCTGCGTGGATCCCTTTTCGCGAAAATAAAGTGTCAATTCTAATGAAATATACACCAGGTGATGTATTTCTAGAAAATGTATCACCTAATACCCTAGAACGAAGTAATTCTTCACTTCCTTATAAGTTTTGAAATAGTAATCCCTGGACAGGTTGTTATAGGCTGTTCACGGTAAACTGAGCATATTTTTAAAGCCCTTCAGACCCAGTGTACACAGTTGTGTATATTACGCACCTGTAGGTAAATTTTGGTCTGTACTGCACACTGCGTAGCTCAGCGACCAATGACCTTATCTCGGGTTAATGACTCGCAAACCGTCTTACAGGTCTAGGACTTAATTGGTTCATGTAACTGTAGCCGAACATATAGCCTACAGCTCATTGGCTGTGACATCACAACAAGTGTTTTCTCGACTTAAGTACAGCACGCGTTATAAAATACTTTGTTTGCCACAACTGAAACCGTAAATTAAAGTGAGTCTGAAAGGGTTAAGACCTACTTGCATGCACGTCGTGTGTTCATACACCACATTTACAAATACAATTTCCATGGGCCTGATCACTTTGTTCATGCGTCGGTCAAGTGAAACTCTGGAAATATTAGGAAAGTAAATGTTCTCCGAATTCGCTCATTTTTACAATTATGTACATTAAAAAAGAAAAAAAAAAAAGAAAAATATTTACATATGTTTTTTTAACACTTATAATTCGACGTTATGGCATGGAACTACTTTCCTTCCGTCGTTACCAACTTTAGTGGGTGCTTACTAGTCACTGTCCCCGTTAAAATACGTGCAGGTATGCGTAGTGAAAATTTTCAAATGTTGATTTCAGTAGTGCCCAATTAACCATGAAGAGCGTATACTAACAATTTCAACAGTAGCATTAGGTTAACGAGGTTCGAGGTTCGAATCTCGAGTAAGCCGAGAATATGAGTGTAATATTTAGTTGCAAGGGTTTTTAATTTTTCCATTGCTGTTCGCGTTCTATGTGGGATTAAACCTAAAAACATTCATCCTTGCCTTAGCCGGTATTCCAACCCGGATCCTCTTGCACCGCGAGCAGGCATTCGAAATGACGCCATGGTTTATCAGCAGGTGTAATATAATAATTCGTAACTCGGTTAGGGAAGATGCATAAACGCTGGGAACTAATACGCTCCAATTAAATTAATCTAATTAATGCATTATGTTGTTTGCCTATAGAGCGAACTGACACAAAATATCTCACAAATTTAACTAAGGATCCTGGCTAAGATGCTACGCTTGCGGCGAGAATTTCGGATTGGCGAACGTCCTCATGCAACCTGCGATATGACTCGTGTACTAAGTCGATAACTAACCTGCGATACGACTCGTGTACTAAGTCGATAACCAACCTGCGATATGACTTGTTTAATGTGTACTGAGTCGATAACCGTCCGATTCAGAGCCCTCAGTACCTTGCAGGTCCCGCCGCATTTGGATCTTCTAGCGTGTAACCGTGACAAAACTGGAACAAATTTAAAAAAAAATAAATATTGTAACAAGACGATGTCACGTCTCGCAAAATGATTTACCATCCAACATAGGACTACACCTTCTATCTTAGTTCTGTATTCTCATCAATGCAGGTAGGAAATACGTTCCCGACGGTAAGTGTCCCACGTCAGGAAATTCTATGTTTGTATGTAGCAATTCTTTATAGCATACGCACATTCCGCAGTAGACACGCTTTTACACGTAACTTCTGTTTCTCGCAGCGCCATCTTGATAATTTTTTTTTTCTGTGTGCTCATGTTTTCTAGGGAATTTGTTGCTTTTCAACCACGGTACGACATGACTGGCAAACACAACATTTAATAAGTAAAAAAAAAGAGCCACAAATTCATACTGCGTAGAGTTTTACCTGGCTTAAGTATATTTTCTTTATTCGGCNATAAGTAAAAAAAAAGAGCCACAAATTCATACTGCGTAGAGTTTTACCTGGCTTAAGTATATTTTCTTTATTCGGCTGGCCTATTTCTATCTGCATGTGTGCCAGAACACGTATTTTTACCGCCTGATTAAATAAAGTTCAGGGCGAAGACTTTTATGAGTGATTTTTTCTTTGATACGGGATTCAAACTTTACGTGAGTTGAAGAACTACTATTTTCATGCCGGTCTCCTACCTTAATTAAATCCCAGAAGTCCTTGGTATGTTTTTCAGTTTCACTGGTGACTATTCTGAAATGTGTAAGTTATAGATTAAGGAAAGTGGCTTCAAAAAGAGCACTACAGCAGATTGTACAAAATGCAGAAATCATTAAAAAGTAGTAAACACACTAACAAAATTGTTACAGAAGTAGTACGATTTATGTTGGATATGAAAGAAGAATGCACATATTTTGTAATACTGTAAAATATTTTGCTACAATTTCAGTAAATAATAGTTTATTTTCAATCAATATTCAAGCATATTTCCATTTTGGACGCTTTGAAAACTACATTTCGCAAACCCCCTCCTTCTTCTTTATATAATACTATTATAATAATTACGCTGGTTATACGTAATACGAATATGGTAATAATGTTTACATCANATAAGTAAAAAAAAAGAGCCACAAATTCATACTGCGTAGAGTTTTACCTGGCTTAAGTATATTTTCTTTATTCGGCCGGCCTATTTCTATCTGCATGTGTGCCAGAACACGTATTTTTACCGCCTGATTAAATAAAGTTCAGGGCGAAGACTTTTATGAGTGATTTTTTCTTTGATACGGGATTCAAACTTTACGTGAGTTGAAGAACTACTATTTTCATGCCTGTCTCCTACCTTAATTAAATCCCAGAAGTCCTTGGTATGTTTTTCAGTTTCACTGGTGACTATTCTGAAATGTGTAAGTTATAGATTAAGGAAAGTGGCTTCAAAAAGAGCACTACAGCAGATTGTACAAAATGCAGAAATCATTAAAAAGTAGTAAACACACTAACAAAATTGTTACAGAAGTAGTACGATTTATGTTGGATATGAAAGAAGAATGCACATATTTTGTAATACTGTAAAATATTTTGCTACAATTTCAGTAAATAATAGTTTATTTTTAATCAATATTCAAGCATATTTCCATTTTGGACGCTTTGAAAACTACATTTTGCAAACCCCCTCCCTCTTCTTTATATAATACTATTATAATAATTACGCTGGTTATACGTAATACGAATATGGTAATAATGTTTACATCATTTTCAATAAATGATTTCAAGCACGTCAATTTTAGCCACAAAATTAACTAAAGTAAACACAGTGAAATTAATGGTTAAACACATTTGTTAACTAATACCAATATTTTCTTCATATAGCCATACCATTTATTATGATTACACTACTTGATCAATGTTTCCTAGCAAAATTTTATTTCTAAAGCATCAATAATGAAACACTTAAATTTTTATTTCATATGTGCCCTTATAAAGTAATTATTTAAACATTTAAAAATTAAATTGTAACAAATATTTNCTTAAATTTTTATTTCATATGTGCCCTTATAAAGTAATTATTTAAACATTTAAAAATTAAATTGTAACAAATATTTATAATCATTGAATTTTGCATGTTGTACAGTCTGGTGCAACTTTGTTTGCTTACTTCTTTTGCTGCATTACAATCTGNTTAATCATTGAATTTTGCATGTTGTACAGTCTGGTGCAACTTTGTTTGCTTACTTCTTTTGCTGCATTACAATCTGCTACATGTCATAATTAAACGTCAGAAGTTGAGTTTTTGTATGTGTTGAATAATACTTCAGCCTATTTATCAAGAATAAGGTTACAAAACCCGAAGAAAAAAAAATTCCCAAATGTCGGACGACACCTGCTCGCCGCCAGTGTGGGTGGAGTCGTTGAAATGTATAAGGACGTCCTTGCACGTGCGACTCGCATACTCATCGACAAGGGCGCGTGGCGACCGGAGGGAAGGAATGCCGCCTCTTCGCTGCTCTTGTGCTGCCACAACCAGCCCCCTCTGGGGGGTGCCATTGTGGGGGGCCGCGCACCTGCGGGACCCCGACACCTGTTAACCCTGCTCCCGCGCACGTGCGAGTGGGGAACACACCCTCTTTCAGCCCGTAATCGATATTTCACGCCTCTGATTGGGCCACCGCCGCGCCACGCAGTCTCATATCCACACCAAGTCATTCGACGTTACAACCATTCATATTAGCTGTCCAGAGGATAATTGAACATTTCTGAGAGCAACTTCTGGAGAAAAATAAATTTCTTTCCTTCTCGTTCGTGGCTTAGTTTAGTGTTAACGACGTCTGGAATAACTACAGTAATGCTAGCAACTGCTTGTAACATTTATAATAGTTCTATTTTTTACGTGTACTGGTAGGTAAAATGTCAAAAATGTGTAGCAAATANACTGCTTGTAACATTTATAATAGTTCTATTTTTTACGTGTACTGGTAGGTAAAATGTCAAAAATGTGTAGCAAATACAATTTATTTCACTTTTTAGTAAATGTAAATTCTACAATTTTTTTGGTGAAAGTAAATCATACTATTATTTACGTCTTAAAAATTAATTCAGGCAGTACTTTCATGACATCCTTTGTTTCATTTTTTTAAGGTAAGTTTTATTTTTACCTTTGCGACATAAAGAAACTTATGTCTATCATTTGAAATCGTGTGAAACATTAATCTANTGTAAGTTTTATTTTTACCTTTGCGACATAAAGAAACTTATGTCTATCATTTGAAATCGTGTGAAACATTAATCTATACAAATTGAATGGTATTTTACATAATTGATTTTTTGCATGACGATTTTTATAACGCATATTTCAGGAGTATATTACCAATTGAACGATACTGTTCAATGAATAAACTGCTGTGCCACAAATACATGGGAAAAATTTTGTGTGTCATAAAACATATTTACCATTACCAATAAAACAATGTTACATAAACCTAACCTACAGAACTTTTCCATTTGCTTATAGAAACTACACTCACTACTGAAATATACCCTGCATTACTGTTGGAATTAAAACGTACAGCAATAACACATTTTACACTCAGAAAAATATTTAAGCACTACTCGGTGTTGGGAAAATAACTACTACACAGTTTGGCAAAATGAAAAATGCCCGTTCATTAATTGTTATTTAATGTTTTTCCAGTAGTGATGGGTACTAACATATTTATGAGGCATTCACAATAAAAATAGCCGTACAATTATAGTGACAAATNTTTCCAGTAGTGATGGGTACTAACATATTTATGAGGCATTCACAATAAAAATAGCCGTACAATTATAGTGACAAATTAGTGGCCTACAGCTTTATGTAAACTAAAGAGTCAATTAACTATTCGCCATTGGGAGAACAGTCAAGTATACAGACCCGTTGGCTATTAGGACCGTACCCCACGAACAGTCACTCGGCCACAATACATCTGTCTGAGTTTACTGCTGGGAGTAACTCAACTTCCTAAAACCGTATATTTAGCGTCTTATTTACCAAGATCGTTTGAGGTGTCGCGTATGTCAACCATAGTTACGCATGAAATATGGCGATAAAATATGTAGTTACAGAACTGACCTGGCAAGAGTTGTATTCGGCATGAACATTAATCCAACCAACAAACTGCCACTGCAGTGTTACGACGTGTGTTTGCATGTTATTATTTCGTATCCTGTTTGGAAATGAAACCTGCATTTGACACAGAAGGAAGTTGAACGTGTACGATTCAGCCATACATCTTTCGGGCAGAATCCCACTTTTAATAATTGAAGTGCAATAATATCTTACATAAAATAATATAAATTAAACTGGTTCAGAATTATGCTTATTTATCATTTAAAAACGTACTGAAAAAAATCAATAAAAAAACAACCATACTCACGCCTAAAAACACCAACTGTCCTCTACTATCACCGAATGTGGAGTAAACGTGTAGTATTTTTTAATGATGGCAATATAANCTAAAAACACCAACTGTCCTCTACTATCACCGAATGTGGAGTAAACGTGTAGTATTTTTTAATGATGGCAATATAATTGATAAAGGGACGGTATACCAGCAGAAATTCCAGTCGTAAATTTTAATAAACTGCAGAAATGTTCACAAATTTTTGCCGTGTCGCATGAGTGCAGAGGGCGAAATACGGGCACCAGATGCCGTTAACAGATAGATACTCCAGTTGGCTGCGAACGCAGTATAGTGCGGGGATGGAGAGAATTTTGGAAACAGGCGATTGACTGTTGCAGGTGTAGTTCACAAAAACATACTTATGAAATCAAAAAACAAAACCTCTACCCGCAACTGCGATTTATTTCAACGAAAGTGCTTACTGAATTCAGTAATGTTGGCAGTACATTTGAGAAAGCTGCTATCAAATCTCATTAACCCGTTCAGTCCCGAATTAATTTCCGAGCTCGTGTGTTGCAATCGTTAAAAATTTTTGATCGGCACTGTGCTTGTGTCGAACGTGCTTCCTGCAGCGCCAGTGAATAACATACTTCGTGTTCGCTGATGCCACCATTGACCATTCACAAATGAGAGATGCAGAAACTTCAAGAAGTCAGATAACTCGAAAGGAAGACGCTCCAAACACCAGCTACTGGTTCCTTGTTATGTACAATGCCAATCAAAAATATCCTTTATGTGCAACATCTCCTCGATCGCGGACACGTAGACAGAACGGGTTAAGTCATTCGTCTTGCTGGAGGTGTTTTGCGTGGCGGAAGCCTAGAATCAATGATGCGCAAAGACGGCAAAGGCACGCCCATCAGCTACCTCGTCGGCTATACGAACAACGCACTGAACTGGGATATTAAGTCTCTTCCCGTCGTTAAGTAGCATGTATAATAATACCAGCGATGACCCGGTTGGTCAATTTTATGGCCTGGTATTAAAAATGTAAGTGAATTTTACTCCCAAGTGAAAAATTTAAATACCCTTTACCGTGTGCGTGCATAGCCATTTTCACTTTTCAAAAACACAAAATTAAAGGGATAGAGTATTAGAGAAAACCAGCACTCGGATGTGGAATTATTTTTATCAGGCGTTAATCAGAAATATTGGACAGTTTTTAAGTAACCGTGATGCTATACTGAAACTCTGAACATTTTTTGGCTACCTGGACAGACGGCAACCTTGAATGAAAAGGCCAGTGTTTTTGTTTTCTTTATTGCACGCGTTCAAGCACGAAATGGCTCAATAATAAACAAATTTATTTGTTTAATGATCTCAACGTGTTACGTGATCGACGCAGTCCTTTCGCCTGCAGCAACGCAGGTTTTTACTTGCGGTGGGAAGGCTCCGCAGTGAAAGAAGGAAGACAAGAGGCACTGAACAGAACTTTCAGAAGCGGTCAATTAACCGTGAACTGATTATAGACTTGTTCCTAGTCGGCGCGCGCGAGCCACCGCGGACGCACTCCTGCAACTGACGTCAAAGTGAAGTGCGAAGTGCGTACTTCGCCACTCGCTCGTGCTCGAGATATTCTGGGGCCGCCCCACGCCTTCACGAGCGATTGTTTTTTACGGCTCGTGGGCGCGCGCGAAAACCCACACCGCAGCCGAGTGAAGGCTCTTCACGGTCAACTGAGCCCTTTTGAAAGACCTGCTTAAGATCTACTTCTGTGCTTGTGGTGTATTATTCCACCATATGTAAAATTAACATTGCCAAGAGCCTGATCACTTTATTAATGCGTCGACCAAGTGAAACTGTAAAATTATTTACATAGTAGATATTTTACAAATTTGTTAATTTCTACATTTATTATGCATTAAAGACCCAGAAAACAAAATTAATCGTTTCAGTATTAAAAAATGTTCAACCTAACACTTTTGATTCAGCGTTAAGACGTGGAACTACTTTCACCTCCGTCGTTACCAACTTTACTGGGCGCATGCCAGTCAGTGTGCTCGTTAAAACATACACGGTAAGAAATGTTTCTGGTAAACTTTCTAGCATGTAATGGAAGTTGTTAACGTATACGTAGTGTGGGACAGTTAGCATACATTAGTATACAAATACGGAGGTGTTTAACACGGCTACTATGTGGATTTGGTAATGATAGTACCCATTTGACTGTTTCTTATACCTGTTCAGGAGCGCTACCATGTGTGTATAAAGGAAAACTTCACCTTAACAGTTTTCGTATCATTCCTAAACAGTTGTGTGGTAAATTTCCAAACTATTTCTTAGAGTATATGCACGTAGTGGCAGTGACATTTTTCCAAGGTTGATTTCAAAAGTGCTCATTTTACCGTGAATGGCGTATACCTGCGTGTCTTGCCACAGTTACGAATACACGAGCGAAATGTTGCGTGCATTGCGAGTTCCGGTCCCACGCGTCAGCCAAATCGCCCCACTTGCAAGCGACGTGGTAGAACGTGGTTCGCCATTCAGCACCTAAAGACTAGATTATTCGACAGATTGCAGCGTTCTCGGCAGCAAATTTTTTCGAAGTTTGTATCACTCAGTTAGTTACAAGGCCCATTATCGATAACCTCGTGCAAAATGTAACGTCCATATCAAAGGAACCGCCATCCCATTTATCTTTTATTAACCTACCTATTGTGTGCCTCAGTCCAACCACAGCCACTGGTGACCACTTCTATAGAGTATTTATATGTAATATAAAAACTATATTTTTTTATAATCGATACGTATAAAACGGATACAAAAAAAGTGTGTAGATAATACTTAGTAAGAAATATTTCTCATGCAAAATAATATCAAATATCAAACTGAGTGCGCACGAACACGTCGTACATAGGATGTGAAGAAACCGCGAATAGACTATACATACAATTAGCGTTTGTTTATTTACTTTCATTTTACTAGAATTCTACGCTACCTTCTAGATAGTACTGGGAAGTTGCTACGTATTATTCACCTCACTCATTGTGTGTGTTTGTGCTGGAGGGAGAAGAGAGGGAAACTAGTCAAGTGGTACGGAGGGGATTGCGTAACTTTTTTCCACTGATTTTTTGTGAATACGTTTGTTATTCTTGGCGCGGCCCCTTTCCCCAGTTTAAAAAGTGGTGGATTCCCCCAGCAGGACACGGGAAGTGGCTAGCGAGGTGGCATGACGGGGGAACCCCCAGGGAAACTCGCATTGTCCACGGAGCGCACAGTCCGCTGCCACGTCCGGCGGTGGCACGCTGGCTGCTGGAGCGAGGTCCCACCCCTCCCCCACCCTGGAGTGCGTGCTGGAGTCCGAGAGCCGCGCCGTCGCTGGAGAACCAATACGAGGACCATGTCGAGCGATCATCGAGCTCTTCGAGGCAGCGATGGTGTAGCTGTCATGGCTACCCATCTCCCGCTAAGGTAAAATTCGAGTTTGATTCCCGGCGGGGTCGATAGGATTTTCGCATGTGGGAAACGTGGCGGACGTTGCCATTGACTGGCGAGTTTTTTTTTTGTCATCCTTACTGGCACCCAAGGCCTCGCTGCAAAGGAGATATTTTCTGGGAACGATAAGGACGACACTGCCATGCGCGTCAAGTGCACCATCGCCGCTATGCGCAAGGCTCCAGAAGTGACGCGCAGTGTTCTGGTCGTACTGCGTGTGCCTACAAGATTTTAAGCGGTGACCCTATTTTATTTTATTTGTAGAAAGTATGAAGCAAGGTTCAGAGCAGGACCTTCGAGTACTTTTATATGTATCTGATACAAATATTTTGAAATACAGGGGGAAAAAAAAAAAAACAAAAAAAAAAGCCTTTTTATTAATGTTGGATGGTATTTCTAATGAGCGGAAAGTCTTGGGAGTAATCGACATAGTCTGAAGTATGTGTTCTTCGCAGATCAGCACATCCGGCACATTTATAATACTTTCGTAAAAAAACTGATTTCAAGCACCCCGCAAGCAGTATTAGCAACAGAACATTCTGTTACGTTATTACAATTATGATTGTTGTGGGAACAATCCAAATATTCTTGAAGTTATTCTGTTGGAAGAACTAGCTGTTTCGTAGCAGGAACGCAGGGCTCTGCTGTAGCAACCATAATTCACAGTAGCAAATAAAATCCCAGACAGGAATACAACAAACAGTTCAGTCTGTCTACGGCCACCCGTTTTTCGCGAAAAGATTCCACGACTAGTTGAATTCCAAAACACGTTAGTTCAGAACCAATATCACGGTTGGATGATTTTAACTCGCACACATCTTAGGTGTCTGCTAGCTAATCATGGACATTCAGTGTCAGTGTAACATTATTCCGATTGGCCCAGTCGAGTAGAAAATGTCTTCCAATACAAAAACGCAGCCAATAGACAAAGGAAATTTGCAAGATTGCACGTAGGCTAAAATGTTGAAGTCTAACCTGAGCATAAATATTTTTGCGGAAAACAAGTAAATTACTATCTACGTTAACAATATTTAAATGGTACCTACAACCCATCAGATGGCGATCTTTATTTTAAGAGTCAAGCTAGGTCCTTTTTCACATTGTGGTATTTTCAATTACCAACGAAAGGTTATCTATCTTCCAGAAGGAATTTAAACTACAACTGGAGGTGATGAGATGAGAGAGTTGGAGCATTTGGAATCCAAATCCATGAGGCATTTGGGCTCAGAACGGAATATCAAAGTGAAGAAATTGTGAGACTGGTAAGGCGAGTTGACAGTACTGTGGGAGGCAGAAGCTTGTCGAGTGGCACCGGCGCGCGCGGCAAACCGACTTTAAGAGAGGCGTGAAGTGGATGCCCATGCGATGACGCAGGGCAGTCGTATTCTGGAGACTTCTCTGGGAATTAGTATACAAGGCTGGGTCGTTCTTGACCACTGGGAGTAACAACTGAGCCGCTTGAAGGGCGGTTGGTGCTCACACCACCTGCCCGAATAAAACTCGCTAGCGTCGTGGAAATCAAGGTCATCATGAGTTGATCAGATTTGTACCAACTGAGGTTTTCTGTACTCCCGTTTCGACGAGGGGGACTCATTTTTGTGATAGTGGTTAACTTCGCATGCTAGAGTGAACGTCTACGGAATATCCCTCCTTCGGAAGGGATGAATCAGTGAGAGGCGTACAGCCCCGGTGCTCGTTGCAGATATGCAGCACACGTGTGGTAACACCCCAACTCGACAACTGCTGTTCTGATAAAATTCATCAATCCCACATCGATGCAGCAGATATCGTATAATGCAGTAATAAATAAGGTTTGTTATTTGGTCAATTACTGACTTCGTTAAAGGCCAATCTTTTCTTTGCCCATGGATGCAAAGCACGCTAAGGCTTTAAAGTCAAATTCATATCAGAGTTAAAATAAGGCTCGTTAAGTTCACTTTGTTTTTTTACCTGTATGATCAGTTGTAGACCATACAACAGTGTTTTTACAGTAAATTAATAGCGACGTTAAATTTGAGTTTCCGTATTAGTTGAACCAGCTTCAAACTAACGCAATTATAACATAATGAAAGCCAAATAAATTCAAGAAAATATTTGCTGTCTACTGTTTTTTTATATATATATTTTAATCCTTAACAACTTCCTCCAGTACTATGCACCATGTTAGGGCATCAGTTTAGAGCTTCCTTCGAATGCATTTAAAGTAAAAGTTTTAGTTAAACTAGTACGTGAACATGCACATTAGCATGGCAAACAAAATTAACATTAGAAAAATGCCGAATTCAAGCAAAATCAGTGAACGCAAACAGGTGCAAAATAAGCGTAACAGGCGAGAGATTATGTAAACTTAAGCAAAAGTTTAAACATACTGAAACAGACGTCCATATATAAAATTGCTATAAACGGGTATATAAAATAATTACACGAAATATTTCAGATCCCAGATACATTTGGTAGCCCTCCATTACGAATTATTCTTTGACATGCCATTTTAAAAACCAATGTCACTTTAAGTAGGGTTTAAGTCGTAACTTTGACATATAGTTAGTGCAGAGCTAGCCTAAGAACTCCACGTTAACTTCTGTACGAATCGGCCATAACAGATAAATGCAGCGTTAAAATACCAAACGTACACATGTATGCACGCATGAATGTATTGCAGTTCAGGAACTAAGCAGTTCGCCGTCCGAGTTATTTATGTATCGATAAGTAGGGAATGTTGCATTTTATATGGCAATGGAAGATTATATATGAACACTATGTGGTGCGCAGGCGGCTCGGCGATGGTTCCTCGCTTGAAACATACCATTTTTGAGCAGCGAGCTGGAATAAGGGTGGTTCAGAAGCCTTATCGGTCTAACAAAATGCATTAACATATATGCATTATATAGAAGCTGCGCATGACCTAACACATGCATATCCCCGGCAGAACCAATCAACTTACGAAACAACCATATTTCTTCCCCTAATTCAAACTTAACCTTTTTGCGAGAATACAAAACAGGGACCTGGGTGATTGAAATTACAGCAGTCTGATTTATGACACTTTCATGAATAGCAAAAGTCTTCCAACATATTATATCGCGAACATAAATTTGATTAATGTACGCATATGAAGGATTAGTAGAATTATGGACCCTAGAAAAAAAACATTTCCAAAAGACTATTACCAGGATTAGAAGTCATACCCTGTAAAGAAAATCTATACAAAAGAGAAACCAACACACGCCTCTCTTGACACTGAGTTACTTGCTTAACAAAAACATCGCCCCCTTTAGAAACATAAGTACTAAATCCACCAATATTCCTAAATATCTTCTTAGTCCAAAATCTTTTCCTTCTGTAGTGTCCTCTTGGCATGTTGCATGTTTTCCTAAGGAAGCTCACTCACGATCGTCAAATTCCTTCTAAGGGTTATGGCAGGCCACTGAGCGGATGTAGGGCTCTCTGTTTATAATCACGAAAAAAATACTTCGACTTTTTTTGATGCAATAACACATTCCTGGAATTCAATACACGCCTAAAGTGAGTCGCTTTTCGGTATATCTGCCACTACACAAAAACGTGTTCTGCTGCTCTCTGTTTTACCACGGCCAACTAGGTCGCAACTGCATCAGAAAAGTGGATTACGGCTGGCTGTCAGTGAAATAGCGCGTTGACTGCACACGTGCCAAATGGTTAAGATATGATCAATAACTTGCATTATGTTGGTATTTTATTATTTTACACTATATATGTACATACAGTATATGCCTATATTTCAAGCAACTCACCTTCTGTTTGAAATATTCGCATGGATTTCTCGAAAACGTTTTACCCGAGAGTGTTCCGTCAAGGCGACTTTTTCTTTCGATTAATACGTGCTTATTCAGTTTGACTTAACAAATAGTTTACAGCTTATTGTTACAAGGTTTCATGCAAGTATAGGATGGCAAACTCAGTTTACTTAATGAAGAGAAATTATATCACAAACCACATTTTCAGAGGTGTAAGATCACCGTTATACAAATCACTGTTCACCGACTTGTTACTTAATTGCAGGTACTTTATAATATTTTTAACAAAAATAATTTTAAATCTTTATTTTTGGGGCGCATAGCTTCCCTAATAATCACTTATGGGAAAAGTGCTATATGGGTTTTCGTCTTATATTTTCGCGAGAAATGACCTTCCGGGGTTTATCGGTGTTGTTAAAAATCAACCCGTATAACCCCAAATTACTTTCAATTACTTGCATTAAGAACATATTCAAAGTTTCCTTTTGCACTAACAATCGTCGCACTTTATATTTGTCATCGTTTTATTTACGGGATTACTTTTGTGATGAGCTAAACTCCTTAAAAGACCATACGGATGATGACTCATCGTGATGGAGCGGGAGAAAAAAAAAGAATGAAATGAATCTCGCTTCGTGTTATGCAATCTATGAAAATAAGACAGCGTAATCCCGGGACGAGAGCGGCACGCGCAATAATTAGAAGTCTTGCGCCTGAAGGATCTGATATATGCAACGCACTCTACAAAGATGCGAAGCGTGCTGCGGGGCTACCTCGAGCTCTGCGGGCACCAGAACCAAAAAGAAGGGGCGGCGATAATTTCCCACCGTGAAGATGTAAACACCAGATACGCTCGTTTTGAAGCCACACGCCCGGAACACCGCGCGCAAGCGAATGAGCAGGAAGTGTGTATAACCTGTTCGCGTGCAGTGGCAGGATCTCGCCAGCACTCGTTTGGCGCATTTACACTAACGTGTATCCTGCCCCGCCCACTTATCTGATGTAGTTTCGATTACAGCTTGTCCACTCCGTTCAACTCAACGCTACTGGAATCAATTTTCGGGGAGAAAAAAAATAATCTACCCGTACTGCGTATATTTTAACGCCAACACTCATTGAAGTTTTTTCAGAAACGTTAGCAAATTTACAAAAAAGAATGCTATTATGTCTTATTAAATGCGTTATATTTATTATCAAGGGATAAATATGGAAACCATTGTGGCTTTACAGGTTTTTGAGTCATAAAATGTATTCAACATTCACCATTGAAATTTTTTCTTTCATAATTTATAGTACATAATTAATTTGATTGGATAACTGTAATATAAATGGAGTATTTTCGTTTGTTTACCATGTTGAATAAATGGAAATTACTTATTGATTACCTTCTGAGAATGACTTCAAGCGATATTATTACCAAACGTCACAATGTTCTATGATCTAATAAAGACACATTTTCAAAAATTAACCTCAAACATAAGTAATGACAAAAAATATACAAAGTGAAGATGGCGTCAAACTCTTCCATTTAACACCAAGGTAACGTAGTCATGTTTAGAGTTACTTGTTCGGTACATGAATGTTAATAATTATATCCACGGCAATATTAGTTTTTAAATAAGGCGGAAAGAGACAAAACTGGCAAAAAGAAGAAAGTAAAAGTTAGGTCAGAAGTGCAAACATTTTACATCTTTTATTTACCATGGCGTCCATTTTTAAGCACCCATCGTTCTTCAAGTTCCTTCCCCAAAGGCAAAAACGATTATGGAATAAGACAACTAAACACATTTTTATCAGTTTAATTGAGATTAAGGTGGCCGCCTGGTTGAAGGAATTTTGCACGCCTGAGACCTAAAAGCGTGGGGGCGGTAGGGGCGACCGAGACATGCGCATCAACTCTCTCATCGCCTCTACGTGCAAAGCACTGAACTAGCGTGCAGTCTTNGTAGGGGCGACCGAGACATGCGCATCAACTCTCTCATCGCCTCTACGTGCAAAGCACTGAACTAGCGTGCAGTCTTGTCGTCGATAACGCGCCTCTGTGAGACTTTCAGCGGTGACCCTACCATTTTATGATGTAATAATAAAAATAAAGGTNGTCGTCGATAACGCGCCTCTGTGAGACTTTCAGCGGTGACCCTACCATTTTATGATGTAATAATAAAAATAAAGGTTTGATGCACGTCCTTATTACTTTTTCAATGTTTTGTACCGGAATGTTCATACCTAAAAATGACCGCAAAAACACCCGTTTGAGCCATTTTCACTATCACAAAAACATGCCTTAGAGAGAATTAGAGGAACTGAAAAACGTATACAGACGTGTAACATTTCTTAAATGCTATTCCTAAGCAGACCTCAATTAGACACGTTGGGCGATTTTTTAATAAAACGTTTTCTGCTGGAGCTCTGCACACCGTTCGGCGGCCTACCCAGGGTGCCTTAAGGGCCCTGCCTGTGATGGAATTGGATTTTGGTGTGTTTAAAATACACTTTTTAAATTGAAATTACTGCACATATATAAATTTTCTCCTGGCGAGTAAACAAATATTTCGCAATATTTTGGAATAAATATTTGAAGATATTCATTATACTGCGTTCTCCTTCAATAAAAAATTCAATAATTTTAAATTTATGTTTATGTTTTGGTTAGCAAATAAAACTAACCTAAGTTATTTAAGTGGGCATGTGCGCCGAGCTTTTACACTATCGTAACATTCGATTGTATGTAAGGTATCCAAGTACGAATAAGCAAACCAAATGACTCAACCAATACAGGAGAGTGGTGTCCATCACAACCGTGAGGTGTCTGGATGAGATAGAGATGCTCGGAATCTCGCAATGTTAAAAGTGCTTTTATTCCGCTCATTGTGAGAGACTATTTATTGCTTCTGGCTTTTACTGTTGAGAAAGGCAGGTTAAAATGGAAGATAAAATTTTTAACACGTTTGCTTCTTAGATCTAAGGATTACTTCAATTAGTAGTTGAACAGTACAATGTCTTTCGACATGCCCTAATGTAGTTACTGTTTATATTTTAAATAAAACAATAAAACTTTGTCAAGAATTATTTTTTAACATATAATTTTTACTTTAAAAAGTGTTTGCATTTCCTTGATTTTTGACGTTATTAAATAATTTGGCTTTAGCTGATTCTTCAATTATTTGTTTTGTGCAAAAATATACTTGTATCTTTAATATGTATTTTTTTTTATATTTCACTTAATTGTGGTAATTTACATTTTGTTGTAAACTTTTCCCAAGTCAACAACNAATATGTATTTTTTTTTATATTTCACTTAATTGTGGTCATTTACATTTTGTTGTAAACTTTTCCCAAGTCAACAACCTAGATAACTGCTGTCTCTTTGTTAACTGTTTTGGAGGATTTTTCACTAAATATATTTGAGGTCTCACAGTCATGTTTTATTTGTCAGTGTACATATTGTAAACGTTAAAGTTGATCTCTGAAAAGTTTGTTAGTAAGAAAAGAAGCGACAAGATGTCTGGCAGTTGCAGGTACAGCGGTTTGTTGTGAATTAACTGGAAGGGAGAGGATGTGGAGGTGTTCAGTAAGAAGGGCTGCTGGAGTTATTTCCAGCACTACTCCAGGGAAGGCTGACCTCCAAGTCCAGCCGACGACCAATAAGCGCAGGATGTGCGCTCAAGGCGTCGCGATGCCGCCGGAAGCTGTTGTTTCAAGCCCGACTGCCTCGTCAGCCGCTGATGAGAGCACTCTCCCCCGCCCCGCTGACGTCACGAGCCCTTGGGCCTACGCCGTTGACAACCTGCCCACGCTTGATTTCTCGAAATCCACCGTCTCCCTCCCACGCGCGTCCTGGCGCCCAGCCGTCTGGTCGGGTGGCTGCAGGAACGAGGGTGAGGCCATGGCGACCTAGACGGAACATGGGGGTAGAGTGCTTGTGAGAGTTGCGCAGTAATCACCCACTGTGTTCGAACACTGAACTACTTTTCTGCTGGTAGCACTATCGAAAACAACGTAGATATGATTTGAAGTTAGAATACCGTTTATGTACGTGAATACTTTAAGATGTTTTTACATTTTCTCCACAACCAGTATTGTCGCAAGTCGCAACTATAATCATAGGTTGTTCACGGTAAACTGAGCACTTTTGAATGTCTTGCTTAAGATCTAGCCTACTTGCATGCATACTGCGTATTCTTCCACCATACGTAAAATTAATACTGCCATGGGACTGATCACCTTATTCATGCGTTGGTCAAGTAAAACAGTAAAACTATTAAAAAGGCAAAAAAAAAAAAAAAAATCTCAAGAATTTGCCAATACTCCTATTTTTGTATGCATTTCCGGCATTCACAAATGTTTACCAGACACTTTTAATTCAAATATAAGACATGGAAATATTTTCTCTCCGTTGTCACCAACTTTATTGGGCGCATACCAGCTAGCGTGCCCTTTAAAGCACATGCAGGTAGGGAAAGTGACATTTTCAAAGGTTGATTTCAAAACTGTTCAGTTAAGTGTGAACAGCCTATATTAAAGTTATAGTCCATTTACGGTTACTTCCAACTTTTCTGAGGCCCTGCTCAAAATCTACTTTCAGGTTATTCATCCACCTCATGCGAACAAAGCTTAAAACTAGGTCTAGAAAATTACATCAAGGGACACCGCACTGCAATCGCGAGCACTCAGTTTAATAATAATTTTCATTAGAACTATTTCTTACTAGGCACATATAGTATATCTCTATTTTCATTCGTTTTAATTGTAAATGAAATGTTATAAATTATTAATAAGAGATAAGTAAAAGTTAATTTTAACCAAAAAATACGATACTTTTATGTTACGTGGTATATTTGAGAATCAACCAAACACTTCACACATGAGGTGATTTTTCAAAAGGTTTGATTCAAAAAGTGTGAAGATACCGTGACTAGACTACAGGCCAAGTATTTACTCCCACAAAGAGTCCGGTCTGTTGGAAATTCAAATGTAAACAAACACGTGTATCAATGTTGAACATGTGGCATTAACAATAGTATTGGCGGAGGGCGAGTAATAGTTGAGTAAATTCGCAAAAGGGGAAAATCGGTCTACCTAATCTTTTGTCTTGTGGGTGGCGATGGCAGAAGGAGGCGGCTCCACAACACAACCCAACAACAGGTAAATATTTTTACAGCCAGTCGCCACAGGAAATTTAGTGTCATACGACTGGGTTACTTTATATCTTGCAAGTAACTTTGACCCAAATGTTGCACCACAGTGATATTTACCTTTCGTAGGTACTTCAAACACTTTACATCATTCTGTTGCAGCACTCAATTAAATAAATCGTGAAACAAAGTTAAAGCATATATGTTTCCAACCGCTACAAAATTAAATAGGCTTGCCCGATATTTAAGCCAAAGCTACCCGCAGGGACGGAAGTATCTCCTTCATATAGCAATACTATAAGAAAAAAGGTTCGTAATTGTTTAAAAAAAAAAGAAAAAAAAAGCGCTTGCGTCTCTGCTAGGACTCTTCATAATGCGCGTTTTTGTACTGTGCCAGTGCTATTCAGTTAAACGAGCACAGCTCAGTTTTTGCGGAGTATATAAAAAATATTCTCGAGTATTCGAAGTTAAGCTAACTAAGTTGTCTCAAATTGTGCCAAAATGAATTCTTCTCTACTGATCCGAGTAAGAAGTATTTTGGGTAATGATATTCACTTACCATTAGTAGAAACCTATCCACATACTATTGAATTTCAGTTATACTGCCACTTTTGTTTTTGTGAGCATCAGTAGTAAAAAAAAATGATGAGTTGGGCACAAGGGGATGGTGTTTAGAGCGTAGGAGCTGTTCATGCTCTGTTATTCCGGTCCCCTGGTGGCCATTTTCCCTTAAAATTTTCCTTTTCCCCTCAAAATCAACCATTTACCATCAAAATAAAATAGGTTTCCCCCAAAATATCCCCTTTCCCCATTCGAAAATTTTACCATCCCATTATTGGAGGATTATTGTTTTTACCCAGAATTTAAGTTACCAAACGATTGAAACGGGAATTATTTACGAAAATTCTTGAGTCGTAGTGTCTTAAATGGTTGCAAAATTCGCGAAGTGTTTGACGACAAAGGGGCAGATTATGTAACTAAAAAACTTAAACACCAATTCCTACCAGCAGAGCTGCTTCATCTTCCAGCCAATTGGATGCTGACATGTTAGTACAACTTCACATCCGAAAATCTTTATGAGGTAAACTTACAAAAATATCGAATTTTACCTTATGATGATGTTTTACAGATCTATCGTAAAATTATTGCCTGAATTTGTTAATGTTAATATCAAAATTCAACTTTTGTGTCGTATGTGCTAAGTTCTGTACTGCCCCTGCCAACTGCTCGACATGCCACGCCTACAAATAAGCAGCACTGTGAACCCTATACAATATAACGTTCTAATATGTTATATGATTCCGATAGGTTTTTTAATGCTCTACAACTTGTAATTGGAACATTTATACATATTTTAAGCATTTTTAATTTAAATCTCCAAATTATTGTAACTTCACATTTAAAAAATCTAAAATATTTCTCTCAAAACCACTTAAACTGAATAAAATTGAATAAAAGTATAATGTACCTACTCAGTGTGCAAGCCACTTCCATAACAAACACGTTGAAAAAAAAAACCTACAGAAAATGTTGAATAGATTAAGTGCTACATTTTCGAAAATACGCGAAAATCAAACATGGCAGCATTATCTTTCAAAATGGCTGGAAACTCGACGCAGGATTTTTTATGACTTATTAGGGACGCTCAGGAGATGTAACCTAACACATCTGTGATCGTTTCGTCTTGTTTTTTGAATGTCTGGGTTTGAGTATAATTTTGCCTAAATTCACTGTAGTAAATATGCTTGATTTAATGTAAATATGACGTCATATGGGTGCGTGCAGATGGGTATATTATAAGCAGTTGGAGGTCAGCTGTGAGGCTTAGTTTGGCAGCAGCAGACGTGAAAGATACATCGTATCAGCTTGTGAAAGCAATTATAAAATATTATGGTGACAGAGGTTGCGGGACCAGCAACAGTACCTACAGCAGCACTACCATCTACTTCTTCGGGAATGTCTTCGACTTCTTCGGGTAGATCACCTACCGCAGTGTCACCATCGATGACTTCGTTGCTGTTACTGTGACAAGATATTTGTCTACAGCCAAAGTGCGAGAAAGCATGAAAAAACTTCCTGTGTGAAGGGTCCTTTCTGTGCTATGCAACGATGTGACAAGTGCAAACATATGTTCAATCGCGGCGATAACCTAAAGAAATTTAAGAAGAACTGTGAAGGTAGAGTTTCTGCAGATAAGAAACGATCTGTACTAGCTGTTGGCGAAACCGCATAGAATGGATTCTACCTAAACAATCCGGTCGAATAGACCTAATAATTAAACATATACACATAATTATAATCTTAATCCAACATCAGCATTCAAGGGTACTTAAAAATATTATGTGATTGAGAATAACTTTGTTGGTACAAAAAATATATGTATATACATTGACCACATTAAGCAAAGGATAATCAATCGATTAATACTAGAAGTTGAAGAAGGTCCCATATAGTTTAATGTTTGGCTGGAGTGTACCTACGAAAACCCACAACCTTTAAACTAAGCCAATAGCCGGCGAGCATTCAAAACTAGTTTTACGCTTGCTAGCCTAGAATGTCTTGAGCTGCATATAAGCAGATTTTATTCACTACGTGAAAAGAGTGTATGCTGCTTTAAATACATTACATGAATGCATTGAAACTATAGAGATTTTGTTTTCTTTTTTAATAATTGTTGTCTGACGTATGTAAATATATTTATGATTTCAATTTAAAAATATTTTATTTCTCGCTGGTGTGGTTGTACCTTGCCCCAACATGCCTACTTCCCTGACGTGGGCATGATAAAAAATATATATGCAATTTTATGTAAGAAATATAATGATTTGAAAGTTAGAACTTTAATATTTGCTGTGTAGGCCCATCACTGGATGTGCACAATCAATGATATGGTAATCGAGGTATAATATTAAAATTAACTGTACAGAAACTACGAATGTATTGTAATCATAATACTACATTTTAAGCAAGTTGAATGCACTAGCATCACCTTTTCGACGAAGGAGTAAGCATATGAAATCCAAAATGGCGTGTCGAGCATAGGTGAGAGACAAACTACAGCGACGTAAACAAATGACAAATTAATAAGGAATATGGTAGGTGGAGTGCAGACGATGGAATAAATGTTGAAGAGGGGAGGGGGAGGGGAATGTTAAGACAATGAGAAACATTGGTGGTGGGTCAAACGTGCATGAGTAATCAACTAATAAGAAACACTGGTTGGGGTGGGGCGCACACAAGTAATCAACGAATGGGAAACATTGGTGGAGGGAGTGGAGGGTAACAGAATAATTAACCAATGAGAAACATAGGCGACAGTCAATACTTACCTGGCGTCGCTTCGGGGAGGGTGTGCGGGCTTCTAGAAATGTAATTTTCAAATACTAGTTGAAATATTTTTTTAAATAAATTTTTTATACATTTTAAATATATTTTTTAAATAAATTTTTTAAAATTTTTGGTATTTGTATGATACATTTGGGCAATTTTTGGGTTCAAGGCCATTCAAGGTGATGCATATTGGTTCGAATTTAAAGTCACTTGGATCCAATATGGTGGTCGGGTGACGTCATAACATGATGACTGGTCGGCTCTGGTCCCCCGTCTCCTCTAATCCCGAGCATTACATTTTTTTATTAAAAACTCTTTAAAATACATTTTTAATAATTTTTCATTAATATTTAGACATTTTTTGTTAGGATTTTTGGAATTATTTTAGATTTTTTTGGAAATTTTTGGTTACAAGTTTAAAGGTCAAGGCCACCGACATCTAACACTGTGGTTAAATGGCTGATGGTTAGGTCTGACTTCGTACCCTGGACCTTGAGTATCTTTTTGGCATACATATGCCTATAAAACCATCACGGCTGCAACTGCTCTGCCCTCGAGAAGCGAGCCTTCCAAATGCTCTCGATGGATCGAAAAGTGCCTTTCTTCGACTCGTTTTTGCCACTACGGGATCGGTGCTTTTTTGAGATAAAAATAGGAAATTTTGCAGAAAAAAGGGAAAATATGAGGTAAATATAGTCGATTTTGAGGGGGAAAAGGGAAATTTTTAGGAAAAATGGTCGCCGAGGGATGGGAATGACAGAGCATGAACAGATCTGACGCTCCGATCCCCATCCCCTGTGCCCAACTCATTTTTATATTACTAGCATACAATTGTTGTGATTGATAACGTTTATTTATTTATATATGCATGTTTTATATATGTATATATAAATACAAAGATATATATATATATATATATATATATATATATATATAGTGATTAGAACAACGTAAAATAACTCTATTAACTTTATTGTGATTATTATACACGTCTATGTGGCACTGTCGCTTTTTTCCAAACTAAAACTGAGGTAAAAAGTACCTTAACGCTAGATAGAGAACATGTAATTCAAAAAATATCGTACTTTTCATACGTTTTATCAGTTTATATACGTTTCAGAAAGTTCTGAAATATAACCAGTTGGCGCTATCTTACAAAATTAGCTGACAAAAGGAAACTAATTCGTCAACTAATTGGTTACCTGGGTACTCGAGCATATCATATTAGGTACAAATTCGTATAATGTTTGGCTTACTAGCATAAAGCGTTCCTGCCCGGTCGGAAGTTTCTTGGGATTGGAAATTCCATTTATTCACATTCTCTGCGGAAGGTAATGCCAGGGTACTGGTAAATGATCCTGCCTACGCAGCAATTTAAAAAAAAAAAGTATTTTGTTAGATGAATAAAACAACATTTTGTTGGTTTTTAAAGTTTTGTGTACTTAACCAAATATTTTGTTGGTGCGGCAATATATATTTTTGTACTATATACACAATTATGTTGTTGGCTGAAAAAAACCTTTTTCTCATTCTATCATGTATTACAAACCAAGAACGAAATAATCGCGGGTTACATGCGCACACTATGGCTAAGACGTTGTAACTCTACAACACAAAAATTAACAAACGTAGGACTATTAGCATAGATAATAAGAAATATAGTTTCTTCAGGTTTGGTCATCATTCACGAGCGAGAACTGCTAACGGCACTCATCATAAATTTCGTGTGTGGAGAGCGCCCAGGGCTTTCAAGCTGGGACCCGTAGGTGCCCGTCATTCCCGGGCATTACATGAGATAAGACCATAGGATGGAGCGGCGCTGGAATGCAAGGGTGGGGATGGGAAACGGGAGAACTCCGAGAAAACCAGCCCGCCGGCAAGTGGCATCGTCCAGCACGATTCCCACATGCGAAAATCCGGGAGTGAACTCACCGGCCATCGAACCCGGATCGCCGTGGCTAACGGTCTTGATAGCCTTACGCTGAAAAAAGTCCCTGGCACAGATGTTCTGAAGGCTCAGGTCATGTTCCAATAGGCAGTTTTATTTTACTAAACGGTCACGTGAACCGATACTAAAATTATGATGTATTTAGTGGTTTAGTATATAGTTTTTAGCTTGTAACTAAACTTGCAAAATACTAATTTACCAAATCCCAAATCGCCGCCATATTTTTTTTTAGCCAAACGTGGCAAAGTAAACGACGGAGACGGCTTCATGTTATACACATACGTATATTTATTTTTATAAAGTCACGCAATAGAACAAAAAAAAAAAGTAAATAACTGTATGCATGAATTGAAATCCAACCACCCATTATGGAATGTGGCAAATGCGAATGTAAACGTAACCAAAAATATATTGTAAGTTATACAGTACATGCATTTTCTCATATAAATATATATGTATTTATTATTTTGTGAAAACAGTATCGTAATAATGCCGTGCTAAATAGTGTGTATTATACAACGCAGAGTTGCAGACTAAAACTTTGCTCGACAGAAGCAACAAAAAGTGTCTATCGACACTGTTACAATCTAACCATACAAAATACCTGATTACAAAATTATGAGATTTTCAGTTGGATCACGGACTCAGTTCTTTGGTCACCGAAGTTCATATTACATATGACATAGAGCTATGAGTTAATTTTGCCGTTTGATTGGTTGGCATAATTCTTAGTATCAAAATAAAACAAAGGAAAATTCGTGGAGGTGATATCACCATTATTTTCTTAACATAAGCTTTCTACAACCTGAAAGAAACTGTCACGTTAAAACGTACANAACTAAACTTGCAAAATACTAATTTACCAAATCCCAAATCGCCGCCATATTTTTTTTTAGCCAAACGTGGCAAAGTAAACGACGGAGACGGCTTCATGTTATACACATACGTATATTTATTTTTATAAAGTCACGCAATAGAACAAAAAAAAAAAGTAAATAACTGTATGCATGAATTGAAATCCAACCACCCATTATGGAATGTGGCAAATGCGAATGTAAACGTAACCAAAAATATATTGTAAGTTATACAGTACATGCATTTTCTCATATAAATATATATGTATTTATTATTTTGTGAAAACAGTATCGTAATAATGCCGTGCTAAATAGTGTGTATTATACAACGCAGAGTTGCAGACTAAAACTTTGCTCGACAGAAGCAACAAAAAGTGTCTATCGACACTGTTACAATCTAACCATACAAAATACCTGATTACAAAATTATGAGATTTTCAGTTGGATCACGGACTCAGTTCTTTGGTCACCGAAGTTCATATTACATATGACATAGAGCTATGAGTTAATTTTGTCGTTTGATTGGTTGGCATAATTCTTAGTATCAAAATAAAACAAAGGAAAATTCGTGGAGGTGATATCACTATTATTTTCTTAACATAAGCTTTCTACAACCTGAAAGAAACTGTCCCGTTAAAACGTACCGGGAGGGCCACGTAACGACTTGATAGAAGATAAAGTTAACAACATCTCTTGCCTTCTCTCGAGACAACATTGCGCTAATTTCTCAGCCGTTGTGGACCAACCTCTGCCAAAGCGGATGCCTGGCATTTGCAACTTGGGATTCCCGCGTCTGTCCGCAGGGCAGGAATATTTCACGGCAAGAATTACGGTAGAGCTAGCCGACGTTTAACCGGGCGCTTTCCAAACATACGTAAAAAAAACCATACGCGTTAAAGGGTTTATTTTCACTTGAATACCAACTTGAACATTTAAAGTAATGTTGCCAGCTATAGGCTCTTCGCGGTAAAGTGAGCCCTTTTGAAATCAACCTTTGATGAAAATTGTCACTGCACCTACCCACGTATATTTTAACGGGCACACTGACGGACACATACCAAGTAAAGTTGGTAACTCTGGAGGAAACTAGCTCGATGCCTTGTCGTTGAATTAAAAGTGTTACATAAACATTTGTGAATACTAAAATTATTTCTTTCACTATGTTTTTTTAATGCATACAAGTGTACGAATCAGCAAACTTGAAAAAAATTACTTTCATAATAGTTTCACAGTTTCACTTAACAGACGCATGAATAAAGTAATTAGGCCCATGGCAATGTTAATTTTACATGCGTTGGATGAATATACAAGATGCTTACAAGTTAAACAAACCTTTCGAAAGTTCTCAATTTACCGTGAATAGTCTTCAATCACAATAAAGCAGTTTCGTGTCTTAACGTCTTTTTGACTTAATTAATTTGTTTATTCGAATCTCCGGCTTTATGATGCTAGAGATAACCGGTTGGTTGTTTTACGCAAATATCTGGCGAAAAAAAACACCTCAATGATAAAATAATGGAACCATAGCCAGCACAGGAAAACTAACTACTTCTAAAAAAATTCCACGAGAAGAAACCAAACACTCGATCAAAGTGACGGGATATATTCTCGAAACNCGCAAATATCTGGCGAAAAAAAACACCTCAATGATAAAATAATGGAACCATAGCCAGCACAGGAAAACTAACTACTTATAAAAAAATTCCACGAGAAGAAACCAAACACTCGATCAAAGTGACGGGATATATTCTCGAAATATTTTGCGATTCGCTTCAACCAAGCAAGTTTTGGCACCAAGTTGTGTAGCCCAGTTTATTAGAGTTTGCTGTCACAGCAAATTTTAATTTCACTTAAAAAAAAATTAAGCCAATAGGGTGTTTTTGGATGAAGAAGCTGGTCCTCCATGAACTATAATCGGTGCAAACAAGATGATCGGCGCGTTAAGTGGGCAAAGCGCTGCTGTTGAAGCGTTTAGCGCTTCGTGTCGTTCAGCCGCACTGCTGCAAGTCAGCGCTCGTGCAGCGATTGTGGTGGGGAAATTCTTACTGCGTCCCTGCTATACGCAGACTACTCACTAACCTCAAGTGGCAACATTTCTGAGGGTATAAAATATATATGATTCTACTGATGAAATATTACGTGCAATGTTATCATAAGTGAGTTATTCACACAGTAGAACAAAGCCTAAGCATGAAGTAAGCCTATAACCAATTTTCTGCGTTGTTACTAAATACTGCTATTATTATTTTTATGTTTATATACTTTAAGATACGAAATTGCTTCCGGATAGATTCAAGAAAATGTCAAGTCTCAGCATCACTACAGAGTAGTTGAAAATACAGAGGTGAAACATCCACGAACTCCAACCGCAGCACGCCAGCAAAATGACATCACTGGCCAGCGAAATGCTGAAAACGCTGTCCGCCAATCAGTGTCTGGCAACCTACTTGCCTACCGGCAGTCCAGCCAATAGGGAACCTTTCGCAGTAGGCAGTAGCCAGTGAGACACAAGGCCCCTCCCCATAGCCTCGCACAGAGGATGAGTACGCTCACGTCAAAAGAACTGCCACGCCTTTTAGCCTCCGTTTACTTATCTAATCTGTGATATGACAAAACCACTCAGCAGAAATAAAAGCTCCTGATTAATACAGATGCCACTGTCGCTAGCAGCAGTTTATTCAGCGCAACCTGCAACGCTGCGCTCAGCGCTAACTGACTCGATGTTTCGCAGATCGGTAGCACGTTCAGATATCCAAAGTGAACATATTTGCGTATCTTACTTGCGATTGGCGACACTATGTGTGCGTGGCAGAGTCCGATTGAATGTTTCCTGGAGAGGTTTATTAGGGCCTACAGGCCTAAGTGTCTAATTTATGAAACTTAAGTGCAGCCACAAGAAGATCTTGAAGAAAAGGAGTTGCAGCAGCTGCACATATCAGACAATTTGCAAAGAATTCGACAAATCATTATCCGGAGGTGCGCATTTTGTAACGAAATTAGCACTCGCCACTTCCATCTTGATCGGATTATCAGACTGCGTCATCAATACACAGTCAAAAAGTGTTCAACAATCAACGAACCATTATCCCTTAAAAGAGAGATGCATTTGTGCAACATTATTTTGCAGCACGAATAAGAAAGACTCAGAAAAAAAAAGTTCTTGGCTTACGTTGCTCAAACTGTGTTTCCGGACGCAAATATAAAGAATATCTCATCTCTTTGTACTACTAAATCCACTACCGACTTGTTGTGATGTCATCTCATTTATACCTTGACCATTTGACGAAATACTTGTAGGGGAATGCGATTATACGTTCCGCTCCAATCGCATCTTCATGGAATTTTTCAAAATGCTTTTCTGCCTTTCCTGAAAATCTTCCAATCGTTTTGTTCCCAAATCCCCATGTAAAATCAATATTGTAAATATCTCGAATTAGATTGTAACCCAGCAAATCCCGTTGGCAGTTTTCAAAATGGCAACTGTTCTAGCAGGAAAATTATTCTCATACCCGCTCCTAATTACTTGACTCTTAAACGGGCTTTAATAATGAATTTATATATCCGAGACTGCATTACAATACTTTTGCAGTTTGTTTCAAAACAAACTATAATATTTTTTAAAAACCAGGAAAGTAGAACGCACTGTATACACAAGAGTTTATATCAGGAAATCCATCTAACCGCGTTGCATGCGCAGATCGGATATTCTGTATTTATCTACACGATTGCCGATTGCTTCCAATTCGGATGCCTACTTCACGTTATATTCACACTTTATTTTGTACTACTGAACACGACTTTTGATTCAATAACCGAATTTTGACATAAATCAGTGCACATGTTACAAATTAGTAGTTCGTGTGAAGTCTAGCATATTATTTTTTAAAGGAAATCTGTTTTTTTTACTGCACTGCAACTCCTGGAATTTGTAAACTTTTTCAGGATACGTTAAAATATTTCTCGTTGAAAAATAATTGTCCTCCCTTAAGCACTGTGTTTCTGAGGGTCTTTTGTTCGGTATCATGTTTCACTGTACTTAGGACAACCATAAACAATTTTCTGTTTCCTAAGTTTGTTTTTCGTGGAAGCTTAGGAAGAAATGCTCTTACAATTACTTCAATAACAAAACCACCTGTTCATGGATAATAAATGGATGGCTGCATTGCGTTTTGCGTTGCCTTAAATGTCCTTCCTGTCAAGCCACAAGCAGAACGGGCGATAGTATTTTCGCTCCTCGGAAAAATTTCTGCACACTCCGCTGAGGAATTTAAGGTTGGTTGATAATTATTCTGGTGTAGTATCCTCCAAATGGAGTACTGGCTACATAATATGCTGCAACACAAAGTCCTACATTTGAAGGTTGGCTGAATTTGTTTCTACAAGCAGAGCAACAGACGACTCGACGAGCAAATGCCGACTACGACTGCAGACATGGCCTTTGTTAGCTGGTAGCCTAGTATGACGCAGCGTGGGCTGGAACTGTGTTGCACTGTTATGCACATAAAAAAAACACGACAGGTGTATTCTGATCGCAGTGAGCAACGAACCGCTGAGACACCCACTTGACGCCCTTAAGGCGCCCTCTACCTGACCTGCAAACTTGGTCGAAGTATGTTTGAAATGCACGTTTTCAGATCAAACTATTTTGCGTGTNCGCCCTCTACCTGACCTGCAAACTTGGTCGAAGTATGTTTGAAATGCACGTTTTCAGATCAAACTATTTTGCGTGTGCACAATCTGTTTGCACGCGAAAAGAGGTGGCACTTCATGCTAGGCCGGAATACAACATTCATCACATCATGCTTTTTGCAAACACTAGACTAAAGCTCTTCAATGTGGCAAAAAAAAAAACGGTATTTTCATAACGTCGTAGTTCAAAATACTCTGGGCGAACACTCGCGAAACTGGAACAGGGCTCTGTATTAAATTTTGCTATAAACTTTCCACCAGGGACACAGAAGACTCGCTGCTGGAAGTCTCATGGGTACACGCTGCACGACACTGTACGCCAGTCCAGGGTTTCGCGCGTAGCGGCGATGGTGCACTTGATACGCGCGGCAGTGTCGTCCTTATCGCTCCCAGGCGCTCTCGACCTTGAACGCGGAAAACCGCTCCAGATAGACGGGCCATTTAAGCCGACTCGTGCTGGAGGGTGGGCATCACCAGCCCGGACACACGGGAGCATGCACGGCCGTCGAGCACCTGTTGAGGAAGCTGAGGGGGCGGCGACAGGAAGTGGCGTGGCATGGCACAGCTGTCCGCGACTAAGGGCGGCATCACACGATCTCCTGGCGGGGCGTGGGCGGGGGTCCGGCCACACGCGGAATGCAGGAATGTGCTTGTGTGTTGTTGGCAGAGAGAGAAAGAATACTCCACACACCTGTGGCCTCAGCTGGGACCTTCCGTGTCCCTGGGTTCATCTTTCCTCT
>NQII01008497.1:12133-68624 GCA_002778355.1 Clitarchus hookeri | reverse complement strand
TTTTGCGTACGACCATTTCACGAGTGTACCGTGAATATCGGGAATCCGGTAAAACATCAAATCTTCGACATCACTACAGCCGGAAAAAGATCGTGAACAAACGGGACAAACGACGACTGATGAGAATCATTAAACGTGGCAGACGTGCAACCCTTTCTCCCATTGGCGCAGATTTCAATGCCTCCTGCATACCTTCAGACATTAGTCAAGTCCATGCCACGTCATCTTGCGGCACTTGTGCGTGCTCGCGGGGGCCCTACACGATATTAAGCAGGAGTACCAGTTTTTTTGGCTCTTCAGTGTAACTGCTTATGTACCAACCAGCATTAATTACTTGTTATTGTGAATATTTGAACTGCTTGTGAATAATTATGTCGTTTCCGACGACAGTTTTATCTGGCGAGTCTTAAGAGTTTCCCGGTTTAAAGCTCACCGTAGACGCTATTTGGTTGATTGTACGTGTATTTACTTGCCTTTTTTCTCAGTGGTCCTGGTACGATTGTATCTATTCCGACAATATATTCCGTGTTGAAGTCTTTATAACACAATCTACTCCAACTTCTGAAGTCAGTAATTATTTGCATACTATTCAGCGGGCTTTTCATTCCACTGATCCTGAAAAGGCAAAATTTTAAATGATGATTCACCGAATAAAATAATTACTTAATAGCTAGTCAAATGTTTTGTACATTTACATTTATTTGGTGCTCATACAAATATGCTTGTTCAAATTTCAAGTACAACAACTTAAATTGCTTATTGTGTTTCCTTTTCAGCACTAAGGCCCATAATAAATTTCACCCTTCGTTTTTCTCTTACAGGCAATTTTTTTTATCCAATCTTTAAAATGTTGGCGTAAGGCGTAGGACATCTTAACACATAACAGTTCTGAGTACGTTAAATACTATATCTTGTTACGTAGAAGTTTATGTATCATCAAAGTGACTTATCAGTNGCGTCGGGAACGCTGTTCACAGAATTTGGCTGCAGTAATCATAAACTAGTACGAGGAAAAAATATTTAATGTTTATGCCTAATACATATAGTGTCGCATTATTTTCGATGATGAAAAATAATATTCGGGAGGTTCTTACGATGACATGTAAAAATATAAATTTTACTCTCTATAACTAGAGACCTGAAGAATTCGCGGATTCATTTTGGGACAAGCTAGGATTCAAAACACGTGCGTTTATATAACTTTAGCCATTGTTCCACGCGGTGTTCGACACCTCCTGGAGAACGGTGTCCAATTTTCGCCTACCACTGTGACAGCAGACAACCAATGCGTAGTTGATATCAGCATAGTTGTACATAAGACTGTAGAGTGTAGCCTGCAGATCATTGAACTCGCGAATTTTCCAGCTCTATCTATAACACCCTATACAAATATATAATATGTGAATATCTGATAGTTTAACGTTGAAACAATGTGTAGAGTTACTTAAAGGCGTAAACGTAACCAGTAAGAGAATATATTAACAAATTTAAATGTTAAATAAGGAATATTTGTATGTTTTCGATTTATTGCTCCCGTCAAAAGTGTGTAAAAAAAATTTTCGTATTTGTAAGTTGGCAAAAAATTTACCTTTATCAGTAAAATTTTAAAATATTGCAATTTAACGACATACTGTTTAATGAAAAGTGAAATATCTTTTCTGTATCTCCTTGTTCAGAAAACGTTTGAATCGAATCCCAGTTTTACCAATTCCACAGTGACATGTTGTAATACGAGCTCCCATTTACGTGTCATGCTTTAAAAATGATTTTGGCAACTGGTTTGCCCAGAATTGCTTGCAAAACCACAAGAAGGTTTACAGTGTATCTCTATGCACTTTTGGGCAACGAGGCGAATTTTTCCGATGGTCATTGTGTTACCTCGGGGTGCTCCTGCTCGTGTAGTTTCACCATAAAGTATCTGAGAAAAAAGTTTTGTTGAATAACGGTTTTTTTTTACTCATCAAAACGAATTGTTTTTTAAACGAAATTATTTTGTTGTTCTTATTTGGTTGCCCCAAACCAATGTTTAGTTGGAGCAACTAAAGATTTGTTTCGATCTAAGCACATCTAACCGTTTCGGTAAGTAAAAAAAAAAATTCAAAACTCGAACTGATTCGAACCTAATCCAGCTGCACGCAAACGCTACGATGTATCCACCTCAGCTAAGATATTTTGTATATTTTTTAATAGTTGAATTTATTGACAGTGACAGATACATGTGGCATTGGACAAAGAGTGTGTGACGTTGTGACAAGTTCCCGGTGGAACCGGCTCTGGCCTCACCAAACCTCTCCTCCTGGTGACCGACACCTATTAAAAGGTTATATAATACCAGGAGCACTGACTTTATACTTTACTTTAAACTCCCACAAACAAAAAGCTAAATCGGCTCTTTTGTATCGCAGGGTAACACCGGGAACTAGCGTTTTTTTTTTCAAATCCGCTATGCTGGGCCGAACAGAATCTAATTTGTTAACCTATGAATTTAAGCATACATACCTAACGCGAACCGATCGTATCATTTTTTGACGAAAAATTAAGTATGGCGGTATACCCTTAACACAAAACACGGCTCAGTGCGCTCGAGTGAGGGACTGGACTTAGATTTGGGGGACAAACGGTAAACCAGAATTGTTCCCCGCCTCCTCGTCCAACGAACGCAAGGAGCATAATTATATACCCCACTGCAGACTTTCCGAACCGTCACATCAGTGGATGTCGGTAGGAAGCAAGTCATGACTAGTATCCAGACGGGCGAGAAGAGTTTCCCTGGGTTACACAGCTATAGCGCTAAGAGCAAACATGGCAAGGGCCTCGTCGCGATTCTCTGCCACCGCCCGCTCGTCACTTCCGTCTTCTTTCCCTCGTCTTTCTTGATCTTGTTATTATTATTCTCCAGAAGGCGCGGTACTCGTGGCAGAGAAAGGGAGAGTTTCCAAGGGGCATGTGTAGTATCGCGCCAAGCACACGCATGCCGAGGGCCGCGTCGGGACAGTCAGAACCTTCTTAGCGACAACACACACCCACACACACACTTACACTTCCGACCCCAGGGATCATTTACGTCTTTCCGTTGTCCGTTTCTTTCCCTGTTCCATTGGCTGGTAGCTGACGTCGTGACGGCGACGTTTGACGAACTCGAGTTAGACCAACCAGGTAACAAATTCACAGCTCGCATGTGTGAGACATGCAAACTGGAAAATCTTCCGCGGAGGAACCGGGGTTCAAACTCGCGACCCTCACAACTACAAGTCGGCCACACTGCCACTCAGCTGCGAGGGCAGAACTCCATGTGAATACTGGCGCAATCGGAATATTTAAAAAAAAACGTACATTTCAAATACTGGACGACGTGCGCAAATGAATGTTTCGAACTTTACTTATTAATTTCCTACTCAACATGTTTTATAAGAATGTTTATACCTTTATTAAGCTGCAATGAATGCAGTAAAAAACACTATACTACCCCAATTATAAAAAACTTGTAAATAAACTCTTGAACTGCATTTTTGAAAGACCGCAATCAAATTAGTGGCCAAAAAAATACATACAGCTGATAAAACGAAATATTTTGTTGACAGTTTGATTCAATTTAATTAGTTGCTTTTCTAAATTTGTGTACTGAAAAAAAAATTTCGGACTACTAAATATATTTTAGGCCCTAAACAAAAAATTGTTCTGTTGGTCTTTCTCGCAGTGTAGAGAAATAGTTTTTTGCATAAGACAGCCAACTCTGCTTGGGGTCAGCATAATCTCGCCCCATCCATTCCAGTGGCGAAGAGCAAAATTTCAAGTCGGAAAAGATTATTAATTAAGGCCTCCAACTGGCTGGCGCGTGAAGTGCGTTGCAGATTTTTGGTAGAAAATATGTAATTTAAAAACTTTCGAATATGTTATAACTGTATCTCGAAAATAAATAAATATTAAATATACGTTTTTTGATACGAAGGCGTGTTTCAAGTGCTCACTTCAACTCCGAGGATTATTCTTAACGCGTGGAGGGGTCTGTGATGCCAGCCAGGTCGACTGTCAATCATCCCCCGGCCGCCGGGCGACGTAGCCGCGGGCGAGTCTGCCTGGAGGGGGGAAGGTCGAGGCGTGTCACTTCCTACAGCGCCGGGACCGCGCGTAAGGAAGTAACACGACTCTGCGCCCTGTACGGGTGTCTGCCCATAGCAGTACAATTTAAACGTATTTTTTTTAAATGTATAAACGAAAATAAAAACGCAAGTATTTGTTTGGAAATAATGTACATTTCAATAAATGCGATAAATTACTTCTAATTCATCTTTCCCTCCATTCATATATTGGCTGAAGACCTTAGGCTACACAATAGGAAATAAAATATCGCCATTTCCTACGCGTCTCCACGTCGAGCATGTTCCTGCACGACACGTACGCGATAACCATCAACCGATTCTTGAAAATACTTTCTTTCATTCTGATTGACAGACGTTATTACGTTAACGTATTTCATCGTTAACTGACCTTACTGACGAAACAGGTACGCAACATGAAAATCGCCAAGGCACTGATTTGGCGTGAAGTGTGTATTTTTTTTTCTTACGTCTGTCAGCGTCAAACTATGTAACCTTGCCATGTTACTGTAGCAGAAATTGCAGCACCTCTAAAACAGCTACCCGTAAGTGCTAATTTTGTAGATTTTAACTTCGATTCTCTAAAGATACAGCTGTGACGGCAGTTTATTACCGCACTGGAAAAGACTTGCAAAATGTTTTTCCTGTAACTGAAAGAGTGAAATTTTGTGTCTTTACAGTACGCCGTTTTAATAAGCGTACAAATTAGTTTACGTTTTTCTCTATTAATAGTGGGGCCACGGTGATGTAGTGGTCAGACTATTCACCTCCTACAAGGCGAACCGGGTTCGATTCCCCGCAGGGTCAGACCCGGATTTCCGAATTTGGGAATCATGCCGGACGATACCGCTGGTCGGTGTGTTTTGCTCGGGGATCTCCCGTTTCCCTCGTTCTTGTATTCCGGCGCTGACTCATTCTCACCTCATTTCACCTTAAACGACTCGCAAGACCTCGATGTTAAAAGCCAATCCAATCTCTTCACTCTCTCCATATTATTAATTCTCATGAAGTCTACAGTATTTGCTCGATAAAACTCAACGTTAGTTTTACATAATCTACATTATAGTGTTGTAAAAATTACTATAATTTACCTATAGTGTAAGAACAATAATATTGGCAGCTTCTTTCCAAAAAAAAATTGTAGTCTTACAAATAAAATGTATACTGTGTTTAAGTGCTCGAAATAATGCCAGATATACGTGAGGCATTTAGAAAAAATAAAATACTTTGAATGTAATTTTCATTCTAAGTCAAATAGTACTTTCTTTATTATTTTGTAAACCCATATTTTTTTAACTGCCAGCAACTAAATTCACTCATCAGGTAAGTAAAATTAATTAAAAATGCCCATGTTCNCAGGTAAGTAAAATTAATTAAAAATGCCCATGTTCATTTATTTACGCCACTCACAACGTGATTAAATACAAAAAAAAATGAAAAATCAGACCCGTAAATGTTTGGTAATGAATGCTATCGCATTTCTATGCATACAATTTTGCTCTGAATTTTGAGGTCATTATTTCCCGTTCTTCTTCTGGAATACAGAGGTTGTCTAATTCTTATTCCTTTTTATATATAGAAATATACGTGCATTGAGAAATATGACAGTGGCCNAGTTTGAGGTCATTATTTCCCGTTCTTTTTCTGGAATACAGAGGTTTTCTAGTTCTTATTCCTTTTTATATATAGAAATATACGTGCATTGAGAAATATGACAGCGGCTTCGGTGAGTTTCAAATATCTTAATGGTATTATCATATATCAGCGTCCTAACTCAGACTAATGATGCGCCCGAGGAAAGCCAGGCGAGTCGTTAATATTTGCGAGGTTACTAAAAACATAAATCAATAATTTTATGAGATAATAACGCAGGCTGGATTTTCCGGACGTAGAATTTGCGTAGAAACTGTCGTACGGACCGCAGATCGCAAAACCCCGCTCAGTTTTACGTCGGGATTAACGACCTACCAAAAGAAGACCGCCAAAGTGATCTACGTCTCAGCTGCCGGCACTGGCTCGACGAAATCGTATGGTATCACTGGGAGTGGCGAGAAAGGGAGTGTACCCGACCTGTACGGCCGGGGTGGCCAATGGTCTGTTTCTACCCCTATAATAACAGCCAGAGAAAACCATACAGTGGCTTTCTTACTCTCAACATTCTGACATGCCTGTGAGGGAATAACAGGATAAATGTGCACTTAATTTTTATCTGTTTTTTTAAGTCTCAACCAGATGCAGAAATTCAAACACCGAGCTGCATAACATGATATTCAAATTGCTTTACGTAATTTCATGCGTATTTATTAATCTTTTGTAATTGTTTAGCTGTGTATCAATGTATTCACAAATGCTAGTGTTATTGGTACTACTTGATGAGTTAACGTTCACGTACATTTCTATTTAAACGGTCTTTATAGG
Source organism: Clitarchus hookeri (assembly GCA_002778355.1). Lineage (NCBI taxonomy): Eukaryota > Metazoa > Arthropoda > Insecta > Phasmatodea > Phasmatidae > Clitarchus > Clitarchus hookeri. The sequence continues at coordinate 62,109 of NQII01008497.1, read as the reverse complement.
CTTTTACTTAACTGACAAATATATGAAGTATTACGGAAATAAATAAAACGCACTTGGATTCGTCTCCATTGTATAGAATTTAAAGATTTTTCTTCATTAATTTATAATTCACACGTAACCATGGTATTTACTGATGTCTTTGGTAAAGTTATATAGACGATTATCAACAAGTACGGTCTACCTCTTAAGACAAGGGAACTTATTGCACCGAATATACAAATGACATTTACAGTGTTGAATGGCACACTTATTTTTACATATATGTGCATAATCGCCTAGATCACTTATGCGTAGAGGTATTGATATTTCGTGAAAATATTTCGAGACAAGATACAGTCCAAAGCACTGTAGGGTCGTCCAGCTTCTTTGATTGGCTAAAAAATGTTCTGGCCCGTGTTAACCGTTTGCGCACGAATCACGAAGGTTCGGTGTCGGAGTTACTTAGTCCTGAGTGGCTTGGTCAAAGGCGGACACGGCACCAGCAGCCAATGGAGGTATAACAACAGCTGAGGTGTGTTTATAGTATTGAAGTATACTGTGTGCTCCGATTTTTACGCGAAAAGTCACTGGCCATACTTATGCAGCAATATCAGCGTGCCATAAGCTTGNCTACTGTGTGCTCCGATTTTTACGCGAAAAGTCACTGGCCATACTTATGCAGCAATATCAGCGTGCCATAAGCTTGAATATTCCCTTACTGAAGAAATCAGGATTTTGAAGTTAAAACTGACCGCAGAGAGGAACCCTGAACACTTGCGTCATCTTGAACTCGTCTTCCACCAAGCTGTGTTTTTAGATGCCCAAAGAAATTGAAATATAACGGGGAGAGATCCGGACTATAAAGAGGATACTTCATGATGTTTAGTGAGGGGATTGCAAAGAGTTCCTCTGTTGCCCGTGCAGTGTGAGGTCTGGCATTATCACAGAGCACGTGACAACACAGAAGAGAAACAGCCTCTTGTATAGCAAACTCCAACTTCACACGTTAGCGAAGTGGCGTTACTTGCCGGAACCATGTTGGAAACGTCGTGCGCCAATCAGCACCTGGTAACCTACTACCCAGTCGGCAGCCCAGCCAATAGGGAACCTTCCGCGGCACGCAGTAGCCAATCAGACGCAAGGTCCAAGGTCATAACCTCGCACAGCCAATCAGAGGATGGGAACATCAACATTGAGAAAAAAATATCGTTGTAGGAACCAAATTTCACTACCTACAAAGCATCTAGACATTTTATATAGAGACAGCAGTCAGACTAGATATTGGTGCAAACCTAAATTTTGTTACGGTGGATAGTAACTGAGACATAACTGAAAGTTGTGGTCTTATCTGTGCTTGTATCTGCGACTATGAATAAATATCCTACAACAGAACAGAGAGTTGCTTCAACAAAATTTGGATTCTTCCCGCAACAAACATTACTGAAATAAACTAGCATAACATTCTGTTGCTGGGACATAATATTGTTATTTTGCTACCGTGAAGCTCTTTTGCAGAACTCTGTTTTCACTTCACCCTTCTTCTTCTTCTTCTTCTTTTTTTTCCAGCGGACCAACGCAAGGATTTGCCACGCATTTTCGTCTGTATCTTTATACACTCTGTGGCACCACCGTGTTTACCTCTTGGGCAAACGACCTGGCCATTTCCTGCGAATCACCACCCTTAGCGATCGTAATGTTTTACAATATCACATATACACGCGGCAGAAACTTGAGGCGTAACAAAAACCTTGCGCATCCCAGAGCAAAGTGACGACGTAGTGAAACATTTATGCACCTGTCACCAGCAATCATTCTTTGGAAACTACGCAGTTGCCAAATATTTTATTGTAACTGCACGGCTATTTACAACACATTATTTAAGAAAACTTTCACATTTTTTTTTACGTAGCTCAATGTTTATAACAAACTTGAAGTCCACGATATTTTCCTATTAAAATTCGACATTTGTTTTACACGTTTCCCACTAAGGTTTTGTGAAGTTTACGGTAATTTAATTGCACCCTTACAAAAAAAAATTAGCAAAATGTTTACAAAAAAAACTCCTTACAGATACAAAAAAAATAAATTACAATGTGTAGACTTGCTGGTTAATGACGCTGCTTTGAACTTATTCGTCGGTGGTGACGTCACATTCTTCCATGCCATCGAAGACCGCTTGGTTTCAGTCGTGTGATGGTGCGCCCGTGAGTCTTCTCCAGTTACAATGGTTTCCAGGTAGGCGTTTGCTTCTACATCTGCTTTTGTTTTGGAAAATGTAGGCCCCCGACGTGCAAACACTTCGCGACAGTCGAGGTCGTCATGGACGACCTTGACTTCCGTTTTGAATGCCCTTGTCGCTAGCGACGCCTCGTGTTGTCCGTCTGCCGTCCTACAGCTCTGGCTGTAGTGGTTGTGGTGCCGGTAGGGTTGCCAAATATTAAAAACTGAAAATGAGGGTAATTCTGGAAAATGACTGCAAAATCGCTTCATCACTGCGCTGTAGACGTTTTTCCGTTAGGACGATATTAGAAGTACATCTTAAAACACTACTAGTAGTCAACAAACAACCTTCTTTATATTAATTCAGAGTATTTTATGTATAAAGAAAAAAGGTTGGATCGCTGGCAAACGAGTTTAGCGTTGAGCAACGTCTAACAGAAAACGGAATTATTTTTGCACGGTAGCTCCAAGATTGCCATAACTACGATAAAAACAGAAATAAATGGCAATAAATAAGCTGCAAGTATTGGATGTGTCGCGGGAACGATAGATTTACAAAAAAATTATGCAATACAATTTAATTATTAAAAAATTATTAATTTTACGTTTCTGAAATACAGGATAAAACTTTATGAAATACGTGAGATGGCAGACTAGAGAAAATGTGGCTAAAATAAGAGAAACCCTGTAAAATACGGGAAAAATCCCTAGGCGATGGTCTAACACGGCGATGCGCATCGCTAACGTCTATTCTTACAGGTATTTGAATCAGCCAAATAGGCACTGCCATTACCATATCCAAATAACAGTCGTGTTAAACACTTCCGTATTTGTATACTTATGTATGGTGACTGTTCCACACTACGTAGAAGTTTATATCTTCCATTACATGTTAGGAAGTTTACCCGACAAATTCCTAACAGTGTACTTTTAAACTTGTAGACGTTAATTTGGTTTAATTTTGCAAGACAATTGCAAGCTTTCACGACCATGTTCACGTGATCTTTACTGTCGAGAGTCAGCCAAGTCAAAGTGGTAGAGTTTACCGACATTTCGTCATACATTCACTGTAAGAAATAATTCGTTATATTACCATATCAATGTATAAGAATAGTGCAAAAAGTGTGAATGGTAAACTATTTTCCCATGTATTCATGGTAGCGTTCCTACATTCTTCCACAAAACAGTCAAATGCGTAGGGAAGACCCCAAACTTGCATAGTAAAAAATCTCAACGTTCCTATTTTTGGAGTCTGACATGTGGTATTATTCCCATACTATATACAGGCTGGTTCTAAAATCATGGGACCAACATTGAGGGGTGGTAGAGCTCACGAAAAACAACAATTATTGTATAGGAATATATGGGCGGAAGTGACGCGTTGAGGCACAAACACAAAAACATAACACATTAACGGCCACCACGATCACCACATTTATCGAGTCTCGATTTGTTCCTACGGGGGCATTTGAACGCCCTCATTTACGAGACTCCGGTTGATTCCATTGAAGACCTCGTCGCTCGACTAACCTGTGCGGCTGCACGCGTGCGTGAAATACCCGACGTATTTGAATCTGTTCGCCAATCACTCCACCGACGCTACCAAGCTTTCATTACTGTCGGTGGAAGCAATTTTGAGCAATTATTATAAACATTGCTGTAAAAAGGCATTTAGCGGCGACGTTGTAAATAAACAATGTGTTGTATTTCATGTGTTATTTTTGTGTTTGTGCCTCAACGCGTCACCTCGGCCCATATATTCCTATACAATAATTGTTTGTTTTAGTGAGCTATACCACCCCTCAATGTTTGTCCTATGATTTTAGAATAATCCTGTATAGGTTCGAAATTTCGATTACAGTTTAGGAAGTTTACCAGAAATGTTTTTACAGTGTCGAACAGTCATCTTCGTGGTTGAATTGAATTTTAACCCTGAATATGCCCGCTGAAATGCGTGGCAAAACGACAAAATGCTCTACAACCTTGACAAGACTTATCGTCGAATGACATCTTGTTTAGAGAACGTAAGTATCGGTTAATCAATTCCATTTTTGAGTTGTTTTTTTTTCTCGCAGAACACTTAGTCGAAGAATCTTACCCACGGAAATTTTTATTTAAAAAGTTGCTCCATGAATAAAAAATATGGGTGCGCGTTAGAAGTTATACTTCTTTGGCGTCACTAAAATAAAACTGTATTACTTATGCAAATAACTTTTGTAATTAGGAAAACGATAAAATTAACAGAACAAAGACATTAAAATACAATTAATAAAGATTTGATTAATGAACATAATTAAATTAAAATAATATTCAATTTATGCAGTTAAAAAAAAATATTAATATATTCATTGTCATGTAAAACATAGTCAAATATATTTAAATTAAATTTATCTATTTCAATTGGTTATTCTGATGGTGATTGAATAAGTATGTGAGCTACAAGTTGTTTGTGATAACTGAAATATTATACAAATAGTCTTGTAGAAACGTTATGCAAATTTCACGTAAATACAGTATCAATGGTGGTGCCACGTCGTGTTATAGAAACTGCAGGGTCATTATTTATGGATGGATGTAAATCCTCGTGCAAATAGTTGATACGTGGACCAGAATTTTCTATGCTGAAATTGAAGTTAAAGTCTCCACTTAAAATCATCGCTAACTTATACTCACCTCTACCCGTATATGCCCCTCCAACTGTTGTATACAGAAATAGTGTCCGTTTTAAAAACGAATAATATGGCCTATTTTTTGATTTGGAGAAATTTAAATTGCTATTAAAACAATTTTTTTTAAAAAAGCTTCCATTTTACATTCAGCTACACAAAATTCACCCACTGATGACATCGCTGAACTGACAAATTCGGGCTGTTTTACAGTCATATCGATACACGGAGTAACAATGTTAGTATATGTTTTACCTTGCGTTTGTATATAACTAGACGATACGCGCATGCGCGTTGGGTCATACCCCTACCACGTTCACTGTCGTACGCGCGCAACTATACGCGCATGCGCGTTGGGTCATAACCCTACCACGTTCACTGTCGTGCGCGCGCAACTATACACGCATGCGCGTTGGGTCATACCCCTACCACGTTCACTGTTGAATTTCGTTACAATGTGCGCGCGCATCTTCCTTTGCACACGAAACTTATACCCTCAACACGCCAAAAGAAGTATAACTTCAAACAAAACGCCACAACTCTGTTTTTGAGATGGTAATGGGGAAAAAAAAGTATTCCAAAAACGTGGAAATTTTAAATGAAAGAACGGCGTAAATTTAGTTTGCAAAATTGGTTACAAGATAGCAGTTGTGTCTTGCTTACTGGCTTTTCTGCTACAGTTGTGTTGTTTATTAAATATGATCAGTTGTTACTGGAAATGAATGAGAGAAGACGGCCTGTGCGTGGGTTTTTATGGAAGAATATCACATTTTTAACTCGCGCCGTTTTATAACTTGTGCTGAAAACACAAGGGAAAGGTGTCGCATTGTCAAAACGGAAAATCCACACAGTTACGTCATTCGAAATTATGAATGTAAAATAATTGCTACTTTATGAGAAAGACAAACTCAACTGACCAAGCTGATGATATCATATAATCACTCAGGCGTTGTTATTTATTACTGTCAAACGTTAACCGATAAAAATATTGTATTGAATCAAACTAAGTTTGATTGGCGTTACCAAATGAATGGCTTGTACATGGGCAATGGAACATTTTATTGTTGTAACCAAATGATTTTGTTAATCTTATTTGGTTGCCCCAAACAAAAATTTGGTCGGGGCAACTAAAGATTTGATTTTTTTCCGAGTACATGAAGTAGTGTCAGTTAATACGCAACAAATTGAAAGCTTGACCGAGAATCGAACCTAGGCCGTTCGGGTACTAGCGCTATGCGCCAGTAACTTCATCTAAGTGGCTTACGTAAAGAAGCGGAATATCTATAATATACATACATTTAAAATACTGTACAACGCGGTCAAATAAATATTTAATGTTTTACTACTATACTTTTTTAGTGTCTTGTTGAACTTGTTTTATTAGGATGCTTCTACTATTATTAAATATCAATAAATGCAAGGACACGCAATGTTACTATCCTAATTGTCATAAAAAATGCAAAGTCTTTCAAGATGTATTTTCGAACCAGGGCAAGCAAATGAGTAGCCAAACAAATGCATCCCTTTCATTAAAAAAAAAAGTTGTCGACAATCCAATTTCTTTTGGCCAAAAACAGAGGTATTGTTTATTAACATTTTTTTTTAAATGAACAAGATACATTTTGTTGCTTTTTAAGTTTGGTTTATTCAGCAAAGTATTGGGTTGGTAAACCCAATTAATTTTTGCCTCTCTACAAGCAACTATTTTGTTGGCGTTTTTCACAGTGCGAACAACTTGCGGACCCTAAATACGGCCCTGGAGACAATGATTCGTCAGGTGCTCTGGCGGGACTTGAAAAATTATTTTTCGGTGAAGGTAAATGAAAGAACGAAGGGACGAAGTAGATTGATCGCTGAACTCGGAACACTTTGCGTGGCAGGTCGGTCGTCCTGACTTTGGTCAGTTGTGAAGACCCCAGTCTTCTTGCCGCAGCGAGACGTCGGAGAACCCGCAGAGGAACAAAGCGTGGCCAACAATCGCGGTGTCCGCGCTGGGTCGCACGTGGAACACCATGCATAACGCACACACCAACTACGCTCTAACGCTCTCTTCAACCAATTAACGACTCGTTTTGCCTCTAGAAATCTCAGAACTTGACTGTTTAGATACACACGTGTTTAGTAGAGTTCGTTCGCGGTTATTACTTGAAACTTTCTGAAACCATGCTGGATTTCTAATTGCACGTCCTTCCTCCACCTCGTGCAAACAAATCTGCGAAAAGCACTACGCTCCGTATTCGTGAGCACTCAGTGTAGTTACCATTTTGCATGAGAACAATTTCTTACTAAGTCCTGAGTGGCTCGGTCAAAGACGGACACGGCACCAGCAGCCACTGAAGGTATAACAACAGCTGAGGTGTGTATATAGTATTGAAGTCTACTGTGTGCTCCGATTTTTACGTGAAAAGTCACTGGCCCTAGGTATAAGGTACCAACGCCTTAGCTATGGTTTTATTTGTATTAGTTATAAACGAGATTTTATAATTTATAAATAACATAGAAGTAAAAGTTCAATATAACCGAAAATATATTGCTTTCGCGAGTAAAAAAACTCTTTTTATATATGACATATTTAGGAAACGTATTTAGAATATATGGGATGATTTCTCAAAAGTTTTAGTCGAAACGTGTGAGTATACTGCTAATGGACTGTAATAAACATGATGCACGTTCTCTAAGTTTCATTAAGAATAATATATGTGTGTTATAAAATAATTTTTATAAAAGCGCAAGTCTGCTGTATAACAAATACTAAAACGGTCACATATCCTGAGTTATTTCAAAGGTTGATGATCAGAAACGTGAGAGCGAGAAGGGCTACACCGCCATGCGCACCAAGTGCCCCAACATCTCTATGCGCAAGACCCTGAACAAGCGTGTTTCGTATACCTATGGGACTTTAAAAGGTGACCCCATCATTTTATTGATAACAGTCTTTAGCAATGGAGGCTACTGTCGTAGTTTTGCTCTTACCCGTACATAACTTTTTAAGATACACCATTCTAAAAAAAAAGTGATCTTTTAAAAACTATGTTGGAGGTGCCCAAAATAATTATTATAGTACGGAAGGCATTTTGAACCCACAATATGGGGAATGTTTTCTTTCCGTTGGTTAAGATATTGCGGACACGGGCCGTATTTAAAAAAAATCTGCAACGCCGTCCAAGCAATATTTACACTCTACACACATGCGCCTATCAAAAAGCAAAGTTTACGCTTCTATAAACTTCAGATTAATATTTGGAGACTCATACACCAATGGAAGGTTGCGCACAGCAATGCGAAGAAAGCAAAAAAATAAATTAACAAAACGTCAGTGCCCACAAATAAATTAAAATACCGCGTGTTTACTTGATACTGCTTACAAATTTCTGGAGGCCGTTTATTATTGGCTGAGCAATTGATGACAGCTTACCCAACGTTAAAGGCTAACACGTCTATCTTGTAAATTCATTACAAAAATTTTCGTATTTTTATTTCGGCAAGGTCATAAAAAATGCGCCTTACTTTTAACGGGTTCAAGTGTTTTGCTTTTTGCTGATGATCTCAAATTGTATAAAAGCATTTAAAATATATATGATTAAGCAATCGACAGTAGTCACCAGAGTGATCGCTAGATAGCTCTGAAAAATCTTTCTCTCGTTGGAGCAATGTAGCCCCCATAGGAGCAAAATAGTTATGACGTCATGTTCCGTGCTCACATTTTCTTGCCGCTGTCATGGTCCGCCCGTTGTACATACGACTCGTCATAACTATGATGTCACCATTTAAAAGAACCATGCTCGCCGTGCAGGTAGGCAACCGTCTGTACAAATGCCACTACAAATGTCTGTACAAATGCCACTACCATTATATGTACAAATGCGACTACCTTTATATGTACAGATACCACTACCATTATCTGAACAAATGCCATTAGAATTATCTTTACAAATGCCACTAGCATTATCTGTACCATACCGCTACAATAATTTGTACAAATGCCACTGCCATTATCTGTACAAATGCCACTACCATTATCTGTACAAATGCCACAACCATTATCTGTACAAATTCCACTACTATTATCTGAGCACGTGACTTTAGCTCGACATGCAGCTCGCGAACTAGTTCTGGGCGCATTAACAGAAGACGAAAATATACGTCAACTTCATGATCTGGATGATGCAGACTCAATGACAGTAGTCGTTCGCAATAGCTAAGGCGTCAAGCTAAAGGCCATCCATTTCGCGTGACTTACCCTGCTGAATATAAACATCTATATATACAAGGGGCCGCGGTGGCTGGGCGGTTAGTCTCCTCGCCTCCCACCAAGGAGAACAGGGTTCAACCCCGGCCGGGTTACTCCCGGATTTTCGCATGTGGGAATCGTGCTGGACGATGCCGCTGGTCTGCGGGTTTACTCGGGGTTCTCCCATTTCCCCCACCCTTTCATTCCGGCGCTGTTCCACACCCTCCTCAATCGCCCTCATCGGCTCTCAAGACCTCGCTGTTAAGAACAGCCCAAATCTCTTCACTCACTCGCTCTATGAATACAATGGATTTTTCGACCGGCTGACTAACGCACTTACTAAAGATCAGCACAAACCACTGGATATAAAAGTATGGAAATATTGCGTTTCCATACACTTAGGGTGCAGGCACCCACTAAGCATAAATTTTTCGAAATTCGATCATAACAGGGTGAAAATGGGCAATATGTTTTTCTGAGGACTCCTAAATAACACATTACCCCGATGAGAACAAAGTCATTAAACGTCTTCCCTGCGGTTTTTTTATTTATAATTATCCTGTCACAGAAACTTTAACTTTGTAATTTAATGAGTATAATGGCCACTTTATGTTCTGGCGAAACGTAAGAAATCCAGGATATCAATTTAATTTTATAGTATCTGAAGGTTTTTGTTTTGGTTTGCAGATAAACCATTTCGTTTTGTGCGTGTAAGTAAAAATATTTTGAAGGAATTAAACCTATTCGATTTTTGAATTATATTTGTATACGCATGCATACAGCTAACTTTTAAATAGGCATTTTTTAAATCATCAAAATTAAAATAAATATTTTAACTGTCACCTTAGTCACTTTTACTAGTGCAGTATTATTTTGCCTCTAGAAAGTAGAAAAGCAAACATTTTTTCTGAGTTAGTGCCACACTTAAGGCGTTTTTGCATATGACTCCCAAATTCTTATTTTGCTATTATATCTTGGACTGATCCTTTGCTGATTTTTACTCGTTGCAATAAAGTGGCACAATCTCTGTATTAAATTTTCGTCAGCACTATTAAATTTTTCCCTTGTAATGTAATATCCCATGCGCAAAACTGAAGCCGAGGTAACTAAAGAAAAATGTGTAATATATTATGTGAAAACAATTTCTAGTATATTTCATCTCTTTAGTGACAGAGAGCATTAATATAAAAATAATAGAAAGAAAATCATCGTACCTCACAGGCTCCATATTATCCTTCATTATTTGCATTCAAAAATTTAAAATTTCAATATCGTTACTAAAATAAGAATTTTAAAAGCTGTGCGTTTACTATAGCGGATGCACTGTTCACATGCGAACATTTTATTAGGTGTATGTTATGTATTTATTAAAGGAAAAGTGTATTTAACATTATAAGTATAAACCTGAAAAATTCGCGAGTTCAATGACCTGCAGGCTAGACTCTACAGTCTTATGTACAAATATGCTGATATCAACACTGCGCATTGGTTGTCTGCTGTCACAGTGGTAGGCGACAATTGGACACCGTTCTCCAGGAGGTGTCAATCACCGCGTGGACCAATATCTTAAGTTATATAAACGCACGTGTTTTGAATTCAAGCTTGTCCCAAAATCAATCCGCGAATTCTTCAGGTCTTTAATTACAAGATACATTGATAGGTAGGGATACCCGAATTTCGCGAAAATATTTCACGAACAGTTGACTTCATAACACTTTATCTCAGATCCACTTTCGTGATTGGATGGTTTCCTGTTAGGCGTCTTACGTGGATGCCCACGAATCAAATACGCACAGTACTAAAGTTACGTACTTCTTATTGGCCAGTTGAGTAGGAGAGGATTTTCTAAAAAAAAGGTACGCCAACAATAAGAAAAATAAACAGTTTGTATGCCTTTAGAGCAGTCGATCCCAAACTTTTTGGCTCGCGGACCCCTCTTACTCAAGTACTTAGATTTAGATACATGACACTAAATTTGCAGTTTTGGGTAAATAAAAGTTTGGTAAATTAGCCAGGCCATGCCTTGTTATAAGTGGTGGAAGGGAATATCACTATAACAAAAATTAGATTTAAAAACTCAACTTTATTTACAACACAAAAATCTAATTAAACAGAACGGAATATATAGGTAGGTACAACTATTGTAGGAAATCTAACAATATAAATTCAACCTAATGATTTGAACATAGATTCAGCGTGATTAATGGGAAGAATGAGGCTGTTGTAATTGGCACAATTTTGAAATATTTGGTTTAATTGTTGATAGCCGGAGTCAGATGTCAGGTTCAGCATCTAGACAGCTTCGGTATTTAGTTTTGGTGGCTGCGTAGATAGAAAATCCAGATTCGCATAAGTAAGTTGTGGCAAAAGGAAGAAGAACCCGTTTCGCTTTTTCAACGAGCGGTTGGAAGTTTTGTTTTCCAGGCGAAGCCGAAATTGGGAGAAAGTATCACGCTCGAAAGTAGATTTCAGGGTGGAGTCTGAAGTTATGTCTATCAAACACTCGTATTCACTTGACGATAGACTAGTTGGCTTTTTCGAAACTGAAAACGGTTTGACCACCCATTTATGTTCTTGCAGCATTGTAACTCGAGCTGTAGGGAAGTAGTGCTCAAGGGACTTTTCCAAACTGCGAAGATGTTCACATATTTCATCAGTCAAAGTGCTTTTCTCAAGATCGAGTTTGTTTTCATGTAAAAAATCATTTAACACAGGAAAACACTCCACCTCTTTCTTATAAACAGACTCAATCTAAAACTGGATTTTTATTTTAAATGCGCTAACATTGTCAATAGCTTCAAAAAATGTGATATTCATTCCTTGCAGAGAAAGGCTCATCTCATTCATTTTCGGGAAATATCTGATAAATACGAATGTATACTCTGCCATCTCTCATCATTTAAATCGTTGGCCAATTTGATATTGTGGTCCATCACCAGGGATAAGACTTCAGAACGTAACTCCCGTAATCGTGAAAGTGCTTTCCCACGAGACAGCCACCTCACTTCTGTGTGGAGAAGCAGGGAATTGTGAAGGCTTCCCATATCATCACATAGTCATACAAAAAGTCTTGACTTTAACGGCAGCTCCTTTATATAATTAATAATATGAACATACTCATCCAAAACTTTCTTAAAAGAGGCAGGCATTTGTTTCATCGCTAAAGCATGTCTATGGAGAACACAATGACTGCTACTGCAATTTTTAGATTTTTCTTTTATCCTCGTAATCACTCCAACCGTTGAGCCAGTCATTGCTTTCGCACCATCTGTGCACACGTCAATGCAGTTAGTCCAAGGAATTTCGTTCATTGTAAAAAAATCATCCAACAAACGAAATATTTCTGCCCCCGTTGTATTGGCAGGAAGTGGTTTGCACAGAAGAAGATCCTTCTCGAAACTTCCGGGGTATTCATAGCGGACAAAGGCCAATAAAATAGCCAACCCCGCGACGTCAGTAGATTCGTCGATTTGGAANCGTCAGTAGATTAGTCGATTTGGAGAGAAAACGAAACGTGTTTGATGCGAGAAACCAGTGATTCCTTTACATCACTTGATAAATCAAGTATCCTCCTCTTTACAGTGTTGATTGACAACGGCACTGATGTCACAAGTTTAACTTCTTTATCGTCAAGCATGCAAGAGACAATATCACTAACNAAGTTTAACTGCTTTATCGTCAAGCATGCAAGAGACAATATCACTAACACACGGTTTTATGAGGGTTTCGGCGATGGAATGAGCTTCACCTGCCTGTGCCACTCGATAACTCAACAAATAAAACGCCTTTAAAGAATTTTCATGTACAGTTTTTGCGTGAGTTTTGATGAAGGTTTGAGAAGCAGCCAGTTCAGTGTGCATCCTCTTGAAGTAATCAGTCTGTTTTACCCGGAGTTCCGGGTGTCTACCCTCAAAGTGACGACGCAGTTTAACTGGAACCATTGGTTATTATGGAGGACTCCCGCGCAAATCACACACTGAGCTTTACCCTCGTCAGTCTCAACAAATTCCAAATCTAAGTAACTTTCGTGGTACTTACGCTTTTTAATTACTCCACTTCCACTGTCTGTTTGAACTGCAGCTATTTGGAGAATTGTTGAATCTGTGAATGCTGTAACTTGCTCGGAACTGGCTGGAACTTGGAGTGCATCAACTTAAGATTCATTTGCATCAACTGAAGAATCATTTGCATCAACTGAAGATTCATTTTGCTTGTCTTCTGTAACGTTCTCGACGGAAATTTGTTGTGCAGAGGATGGAGAATCCGATTGCTTTCTCAGAGATCCCGGCTTTAGCCACCGATCCATATTNAGAATCTGATTGCTTCCTCAGAGATCCCGACTTTAGCCACCGATCCATATTGGATTGGAGTAAATAACTAATTAATAAAGAGACACAAATAGGTAGAACACTCGCGAAAGAAGATTGAGCTTGACTGGTATTCTCGTGAAACGATGGCACTTTTATATACTACTGTGGAAAGATCCAGGGTGTTCGAGTAGCATCTGTTCCCAGTGAAGAACGTTCACCCAACAACTCTGAAATTTCCGGGAAAGCAACCAAGAGATCAGGGTTTTCGAGAAGCGTTAGTTTCCGGTAATGTACGTACCTTACCTCACCCCAACCAACAACTCTGAAATTTCCGAGAAAGCGACCAAGAAATCAGGGTTTTCGAGAAGCATTAGTTCCCGGTAATGAACGTACCTTACCTCACCCCAACAACTCTGAAATTTCCGGGAAAGCGACCAAGAAATCAGGGTTTTCGGGCGGACCACAGTTTAGGAAGCCTTGTTTTAGAGTATTGAAATCTATCATGTGCGGAAACATTTTTGCGAAATTCGAGTATCCCTATTAATAGGGGATGTATAAACAGGATGAGTATAAAAGAATACTCCAAATTTGAAGGTCTATGATAAAAAAACCAAAAAAGGTACAGGTTTGATTAACCAATAAAATGAACCATGGAACCATTAAGTTTGTTTACCATTTATTCATAAATGTTCAATGTGACCACCATGAGCGGCCCGAACGACATCTACACGATAATCAAACTCGTTCCACACTCTTGTCAGCATGTCCGGTGTTAAGGTTTGGATGGCGTTCGTAAATCTCGGTTTGAGGTGATGAAGGGATAGGGAGATAGCATTCGACACATCAATCTGCCGAGAGATGACACTAGAAGCGTCTGTCGTTGCACTATGAGCGTGTGTTGTGTGTTAGTCCTCATCACGATGGCAACGGAACAACAGGCGTTCTGTGATATTCAGTTTGCTAAATGTGAATCTGTTACGACTGTTCAACGTGAATTCCGTCGCAAATACGGACGTCATCCTCCCGATAGGTGGAGTATCGTACGTTGGTTTCGTCAGTTCCGTGATACAGGGTGCCTTTGCAAAGGCAAACGTTCCGGGCGGCCGCGTGTGTCCGAAGAGAATGTGCAACGGATTCAACAAGCGTTCGTTCGCTGTCCGAGAAATTCAATTCTACAAGCTAGAAGGGAAATCCAAACCCCTCAATCGACGGTATGGACAGTGTTGCGAAAACGATTGCTGTACAAACCATACAGGTTACAGCTTGTACAGCCGAAAGGGATAAAGATCTGAGACGTGATTTCTGCGCGTTCGTTCTTGCCCAGACAGAGGTAGACGATGCCTTCATGTCTAAGCTGGTTTTTAGCGATGAAGCGACGTTCCGTACAAATGGTAAGGTGAACCGGCACAACGTGTGGATATGGGGTCAGGAGCCTCCACACGAAACCACCGAACATGAGCGTGCTTCCCCCAAAGTGAACGTGTTTTGCGCTGTATCCAAAGACACTGTTTTCGGCCCTTTCTTTTTTCACGAACCCACTGTTAATGGAATCCCTTATTTGGACATGCTTACAGAGAGGTTGTTTCCTCAGTTAGACGAGGCGGCGGGGGACTTAATTTTTCAGCAGGATGGTGCGCCACCCCATTGGCACCTAGCTGTTCGCGAATACCTGAACGAGACGTTGCCGCAACGCTGGATTGGTCGAGGAGCAGCTGGTGACAAGGCTCTTCATCACTGGCCCCCAAGAAACCCGGATCATACCCCGTGCAATTTTTTTTCTATGGGGGTACATAAAGGATCAAGTGTTTCGTACACCATTGCCGGCTAACATTGACGACCTCAAAACGAGAATTACGGACGCCATCGAAACCGTAACACCGCACATGCTGACAAGAGAGTTTAACGAGCTTGATTATCGCGTAGATGTTGTTCGGGCTGGTCATGGTGGTCAAGTTGAATATATGAATGTATGGTGAACAAACTTCACGGTTATACGGTTAATTCGATTGGTCAATCAAGGTTGTAGGTTGTTTGGTTTTGATATTATTGACCTTTAAATTTCGGTTATTCTTTTATACTCGACCTGTATTACAGAGAGGATTCGAAATATTTGTTTACGTTGAGCCATACCTCAGCGGAGAGGTGTTAAATTCGAAAATAAAATGATTACGTCACTGACACTGACCACGGAAGATCTTCTTTGTATTTATGGGCAAGTAACTTTCGCGCACGTTGTCAGAGAATTTTTTTTTTTGCCGAAATATGAAACCCGCTCAGTTGTTGATTCCAATTGTTTTGCCTCGCAAATAATTCAGGCGTGCGGTCCCTGATCGTTTACCCTCCCTCCAGTGTGAGAAGTTTCTTGTTCCGTTTGTATACCTATCATTTCCATACAATCAGCCCTCCCAAACCCTCCCCCCTCTCCTAAAATAACGCTAACTCCCATCGTTTCCGATTCCTAAAAACTGGGATTACATTCATTTCCATATTTGCGGTGCGCAGCTGAAATTCCCCCCTGATGTGCGGTTGGCATCCGCCTCTGAAGTTAGTTAAAAGCTGAAATGAATTTCATTTTGTAGCGATCCCGGCGTTTACAGTTTAATTTTTTTTTTATGTATCTGTTTAGCTCGTGATCGGAGTGCCCGAAGCAATTCAATCTCCTGTCCGTCTGCATCGCCTTTTCACTATAAGAAAAAAATGTCTGTAAAATTACGGAAAGTACCGGTTACATCTTCCTGTAATTACGAACTCTTAGTTTTTTTTTAATAACGTTCTCTCCGTAATTTTCACATAAATCTCCGTGAATTCACGAAGCCTGTCAATAAACTAGCAAGTTTTTTTAGTTTTAAATCTGCTCTTTATAAAAATGGGTAACAAATAAAAACCATTTTTCTGTGTATAAAAATGACTATAAAAAGTTTTAAAATATTGTCCGTTAGCGGGATTTGAATTGGTAAAAAAAAATCTACATCCGCAACCCTTCATCCACTCACCTGCAACACTTTTACAAAAAGTAATGTAGGATTCACGGTTAATGATGTACCTCTCGTAGTTTCTAGTCATGTTAAGTGTGTTTGAGAGTTAGTTTTTTTTTTATTTCAGGTTTTTAAACAGTGGTTAGAAAAAGTTTTGTGTGGTGTATTTCACTGTGTGTATCAGAGAAATTAAACGAAGTAGAAACATTTTGACGTGTAATGAGATTTTAACACGAATCGAAAAATTAGCGCTCATTAACTCGAACGACTCACCTACCGCACATTTTACACGAAGTACTGTATTTTGTAAATATGGATTTTACACGATACTGACGAACGCGCTTCTCTTAGTATCAAGTTATGTTAGCAATTTTGATTTATTTGAGGTTTATAAAACGAGGTTACGAAAAAATAGTTTTATTTTCTGTGTGTGAGTATTTCACTGAGTACACAGAAGGTTTTGTCCTGTAGAAGAATTTGAAAAATAATCAAAGAATTGTCACTCCATGAGTGGTTTGCCACTCACCTACTACTATTTTACACGAAGTAGTATTGTGAAGATGGTATTTTATACGCTTCAGTTACCATTTGCATTGTTCGTGTCTCAAAATCGAAGCCATAAGAACACGAAGAGCTTTCATATTTTATATTTACGGAGCTAATTTCCGTTATTCTTCATGGCGGAGTGCCTTGCCGTAAATTAACTCTACATCTCCGTAAAATTTTCCGCATGTCTACGAAAATTTCTTACAGTGTACAAACTCTATTCGACGGTAAAACGAGAAATAAGTCGACAGTAAAATTACCGTTTGATTTCGCCTTTGTATGTCCTCTTTGAAATAGGTGTATCAACCTTAAAACAATGTCATAAATTACGAGAAAAAAATCATTGCCAACAAGGAATTCAATGAGAAGAATTTTGATGTGATGAATAAAATTATACTTAGGACACTTTCAATTCCACATATGGTAAACTAATCCTACATCTTATCTTTTTTTACTGAGAAAACAAGTTTGTTGCAGATACGAAACAAATTTGTTTCAAAAGTATTTGTTAACTAAACTAATCTGCTCTAGCTCCAAATATTTACATTCGTTCCCTAGAACCAAATAAATAATTTGAAAATATTTTTTGAGTCGAACAATTATTTGAACATTTTTTACGTATTATGTACATACAACAATTTTACAAGTACGTTTAACTAACCTTTTCGGTTACCGTAAACATTAAAAATGTAATGGTAGAGTAGAATAAATATTTCCTTTTGAAGGAAATAAAGTATTTGGTTACCTAGAACAAACTGAGATTTATTAATTATAGAACTTGTTGCGGCAACAATATCAACTTGGTATACATCTGGCACTAGTTTTGTTGCGTTTAGGATAATCGGGTCAATTGAGTGCCTTCGTTCGAAAATACCGTTAAATAATGTGTTTGTACTTTTCGTGACAATTATGTTGGCAATTGCGATTGTGAAGTTATTGGTGTTAAATAATAACATAAATAATCCCATTGAAAAAATTTCAACAGTAAAAAACATTAAAGCTCCAATACTGGAAAACACGACTGTTAAAGTCACATGGTTGAGTTGAGAGGTTTGGGCAACTCTTAACAACGAGTTATTGAGAGCCGATGGGGGTGAAATGAGGTGAGAATGGAGCAGCGTTGGAATGCAAAGGCGGGGGATACGGGAGATTCCTGAGAAAACCCACCGACCAGCGGGGCATCATCCGGCACGAATCCCACTTGCGAAAATCCGGGGGTGACCCCGCCGGGGATTTAATCCTGTTCGCCTTGGTGGGAGGCGAGCAGTCTAACCACTCAGCCAACGTGGCCCCCAAGACACGTGGTGAACAGTGATGAACGCATTTGTTTATATCCAAATTTTCAAAGACAAAAACTTTTATACGAATTTAAAACTTTTATCAATTTGAACGTAATAATCAGAATTGCAAATTGGTTACAGGAAGCGTACATACGTATCAAAACCCTTGTTTACTGTTCAGAGATCCAACCTCAAATCGAATCCATACCGTTTTTGCTAGTCGTGTTGGCAGAAAAGCAGTTCAATGTCGGGACACGGAGACTGATTGTGATCAGCCAGCTAAATAGGTCTACCTCACCTTTGGTCAATGGTTTTCTGCTGGACCCAGGCTTCATTGGCCGTTCCAGCACAGAATTGGTAGCGACACCCGATTTATGTGAAAATGAATCACGACCATTTGAATTTCATAACACTTTAGCTCAGTTCCACACTCTTGATTGGATTATTTACGTGTTACGCTCCTTAGGTAGAGGCAGGGATATTTCGCGAAAAGATTTCGAGACATGATACAGTCCTTTGGACTGTATCATGTCTCGAAATCATACAGTCCTTTGGACTGTAGGGTCGCCCAGCTTACCTGATTGACTAAAAAATGTTCTGGCCCGTATTAACCGTTTGCGCACGAATCACGAAAGGTTCAGTGTCGAAGTTACTTAGTCCTGAGTGGCTTTGTCAAAGACGGACACGACACTAGCAGCCAATGGAGGTATAACTATAGCTGAGGCGTGTATATAGTATTGAAGTCTGTGTTGTCCGATTTTTACGCGAAAAGTCACTGGCCCTTTCCTTAGGAGTTTGCTTGCGAATTACAGACGCACACTGCACAAGAAACCTAACTGTGATTGGCCAGCGATGTAAGAAAACGTTTTCTCTCATAACACGCGAACAATATGCCAAAACAAACTGCTGTTGTACTGGTAGGGTATTGGAGATGTGCGGAAATCTTTTCGGCAAATTCGGGTGTCCCTAAGAATAGACAAGTAAATGGATGTGTGATGGCTAGGCTGCTCTTTAGATGAGGGCGTACCCGCTTGCTGATTCGTTGCGCGAGGCTCTGTAAACGGGCCTGGCGTCTGGTTGGTCTCCGCGTGCTGCGGACTATTCCATATCTGTAGGGCCAGTGACTTTTCGCGTAAAAATCGGAGCACACAGTAAACTTCAATACTATATACACACCTCAGCTGTTGTTGTACCTCCATTGGCTGCTGGTGCCGTGTCCGTCTTTGACCAATCTACTCAGGACTAAGTAACTCCGACACTGAACCTTTCGTGATTCGTGCGCAAACNGTACCTCCATTGGCTGCTGGTGCCGTGTCCGTCTTTGACCAATCTACTCAGGACTAAGTAACTCCGACACTGAACCTCCGTGATTCGTGCGCAAACTGTTAACACTGGCCAGAACATGTTTTAGCCAATCAAAGAAGCTGGACGACCCTACAGTGCTTTGGACTGTATCTTGTCTCGAAATCTTTACGCGAAATATCACTGCCCCTACATATCGGCAGGGACGGGTTTTTTTCCGCGAAATTATTTCAAGACCAGTTGTAATCCAAAACACATTTGTTCATCTGCACTTTCGTGGTTGGATGAATTTAAATGTCACGTGCCTCAAATGTCCCTCCGTAAATCATGGACTTTCAGTATCGGAGTACTTTATCACGATTGGCCCAGTCAAATAAGAGCGTGTATTATCACGCAGACACACAGCAAATAACTAAAGGAAGTTGTGGTTGTGGACGTAGGATATTGAAGTCTATCATGGCCGTAAATATTTTCGCGAAAAACACCTGTCCCTACATATTGGTAGGGCTACCGCCTGCCAAGATAGCAACCAGTCGAGGATTGGCCGCCGACGATTCGCAACACAGTTGATAAAGGAGGCCATTTAACTGGCGTGTGCGTGCCTTGAGCTCGCTTATACTCCACAGTTTCACAACGTTGTTCTTGAGTATTAGGTCTTCCCATCCATTCGTTAGTTTTCCACGATTTTCTGTACTCTCCGGGTGCGTTCTGTGATGATTACGCAATGCAGGCTATGATCTCGTAGACCTTTCCAGCTCAGCGATCTCAAATAAGACTGTAATGTTAACTTCCATTTACGTACTTCGCGTGGGCCCACAAATAAAATATTGTATAATATAGTTTTTTCCTGATCGGAACTGGTTTAAGCTTTTGTTCGTTGTATATCTGCGGCTGTGACATAAACATAAATTACTAGACGAGCCAGTATAACGATTCCGAACATTATTATTGAACTGTAAAGAGTTAATTCCCCGATCCTAACTACGAAAAAGAAATAATAAAGACAGAAATATTTCGTCTGCAATGACATCGTTGTCTGGTGCTTGCAAAAATTAAACCATAAGTGAATATCCACAAGTATCCACTATATTACAAAAATGTATATAATCAACCTTCGCATACCAAAAACAATTCCTATGCTTTTATTTTACATTATAATAATAGTTAAACATTTATTTAAAAAATATTTCCTCGACATCATTTAACTGACCATTTTTCTTGCATCTGTCCACTGTTTACTCAAAATTCAAATCATTTTCTGAATTACTTGCATTTTATTAAATGTAAAAATTATAATAAATAAATGCAATAATACCGTATGTTAATTAATTAACTGAATTTCGAAACAATCGTTACTAAACATAATTTAAGTGTACAATTAAGTGGTCTTCAAAAACGATCCTATATCATCATCTTTACCAGAATCTTGAATTTGCCCTTTGAAGATATATTTCTCCTTGTCAAGGAAAACTGTAAGATTATATGGTCCGAAATTTCTTTTCATAATGTTCTGAAGCTTTTCAAAGTTATGCTACCATTTGAACTGCAATTAAAAAAAAATTAAGCTACAAATATTCACTACTTAAATTATACACATTAAATATAATAATTTAGGCACACCAGTTAGTGGTTTTTCTCCTAGAAATCTCCCTACTTCAGTCCTTAGACCATAAAAAAAAAAATTAAAAAAATAACCCACTCACGAATTGCGAAGAACGTTACCAGTAAGGACACCCGGATTTCGCGAAAAGATTTCCGCANGTTATGCTACCATTTGAACTGCAATTAAAAAAAAATTAAGCTACAAATATTCACTACTTAAATTATACACATTAAAAATAATAATTTAGGCACACCAGTTAGTGGTTTTTCTCCTAGAAATCTCCCTACTTCAGTCCTTAGACCATAAAAAAAAAAATTCAAAAAATAACCCACTCACGAATTGCGAAGAACGTTACCAGTAAGGACACCCGGATTTCGCGAAAAGATTTCCGCANAAAAAAATAACCCACTCACGAATTGCGAAGAACGTTACCAGTAAGGACACCCGGATTTCGCGAAAAGATTTCCGCACACTCTAGATTTCGATACTCGACGGGCATACCAACTGTTTTATTTTACTTATTGGCGGCGTATCTTTGCGAGAAGATCTTCTCCAACTTAACTGGCCAATCAGGATCAGGCAACTTCAATACTGCGCGTCTTTGATTCGCGGGCATACACCCAAGACGCGTAACATGGAAATCGTCCAATCACGAGAGAGTATTAGAGCTAAAGTGTTATGAAATACAACTGGTCGTGAAATCTTTTCGCAAAATACGGGTGTCCCTACGAATGAGGTGCTAGCTAAAGTTTTCAAATCTGCCGGAAAGTTCTCTGAGGTGGCAACACTGTCGTTGTCGACAAAAAGTAAAGACCTACCAACCTACGAAGCTAATTTTAGGAACCATGGCTGTTATCAGATGCCCTTAAATTGAAAATGTAGACGGTAGATATTCTTGCTTCGAGAGGATTTTGAATGAAATAAAAATATTGCATTTGCGCAAGGTTTCTCTGCCATATTTATTTATTCGTTCTCGTTTATATCTAGCAATTTTAGACTTAAAGAGTTACTGGATGTTAAAATAACACAATTTTCGTTTCCGTAGTCCGTATTTCAATACTGAACCTTCTGAAGACTTTTTCTTGATCGTGTTTGCGGTAATTTTGGTTTTTCGTCAGCGGAGTTGCGACGAGGTTTCTCGCGTCTCCGTTACTTCCGAGGTTTTTTCTCTCTAGGTTACACAGTGTCACTTTAGCTGGTGTTTTTTTTTTTAAGCAATGCTGGTCAAGCCACTGCATGTTCTGCATCGCCTGAAGCCGCGGCACCGCATCAGACAGATAGCGGTCGACCTTCGACCTATCGGTAGAGCCAGTGACATTTCGCGCAAAAATCGGAGCACACAGTAGACTTCGATACTATACACACACCTCAGCTGTTGTTATACCTCCATTGACTGCTGGTGCCGTGTCCGTCTTTGACCAAGCCACTCGTGACTAAGTAACTCCGGCACTGAACCTTCGCGATTCGTGAGCAAACGGTCAACACGGGCAAGGACATTTTTTTTAGCCAATCAAAGAAGCTGGACGACCCTACAGTGATTTGGACTGTATCTTTTCTCGAAATATTTTCGTGAAAAATCACTGCCCCTTCCTATCGGGAACTCTGTTTGCGCAGTGGCAGCGCTCTTGTTTATTTTTTTTTAATCCATGCAGAAGGGGGAACAAAAAAGAATGGACGCAACCGAGGAAGGACGTGACGAAACTCAGGGCGTAATAACCAAGCATCAACCTTACAGCGTCCACATTCTCACAATACAGGAACGTGTATCCTGCCGCAAGATTGCGTTTTGGTGCTCCCTTTAATTCCGAAAAAAAAAAAAACTGAACTAGTAACATTTTGGTGGCCGCGGTAGTGTAGTGGTTAGACAAATCACCTCCCACCTTGGTGAACTGGGTTCGATTCCCGGCGGGAATCGTACCGGACGATGCCGCTGGTCGGCGGGTTTCCTCGTGGATCTCCCATTTTCCCCCGGCCTTCAATTCCGGCGATGCTCCATACCTCACCTCGCTTTAAAAGCATCGGCTATCAAGACTTCGATGTTAAGAGCCGCCGAAAATTTCTTCATTAACGTAACACTTTGCGTTTGAATGACTTTCTGCTAATTTTGGTTTTGTATGGGGGAACAGCGATGGATATCGCCTGCTTCATTGTTCCTGAAACTGTTGCAAATAGAGACACACTGTTGCTTCACACGAGACTCGAATCAGGGTAAAAGTTGTACGAGGGTTGTTCGGAAAGTAAGGTCCGATTTCTTATAAAAACATAAACCATCACAAATTTTTTTCAAAAAACTTTTTTTATTTAATTCCTTACATGTTTCTCTATTTTTCTACATAGTTTTCATATTTGTTTAAACATTTTTATAATGTTCTACAAGCTTTTGTATGCCTAAGTCATANCGGTCCAAAACATCAAGAGCACAAGCCATTCTTTTCATTTGGTGTTCCTCAGTAAGCAGCCTGGGAACCCAACGTGCGCACAATTTGTGGAATTGCAAATTTTCAGAGGCAATTTTGTGCATAGTTGTTCTACCGACATTCGGAAATTCCAATGCTAAAGATGAGATTGTGAATCGCCGGTCTCCACGAATCTTTTCGTCCACGACTTTGACCAAATCTTCTGTGATCACTGATGGTCGGCCTGATCGCGGTTCATCATNTCGTCCACGACTTTGACCAAATCTTCTGTGATCACTGATGGTCGGCCTGATCGCGGTTCATCATGGACATTTTCCCTCCCGTCCTTGAAAGCTCTCACCCACTTACGCACTTTGCTGTCACTCATCGCATTGGGGTCATACACTTAGCTTATCTGTCGATGAACTTCCGCTGCGGAAACGTTCCTTGCTGTCCAAAACCGAATCACTGACCGTATGTCACAGTCGGCCGACTGATAAATCGTTTTCAACATTTTGAACATGACACTGTAAACAGCGCACTGAAACAATACCAGTGCAAATGACGTCATTTGACGAGCAAGGCATGCTGGGAGTCGGTGCGCATGCGCGTTACAATGTTCGCGCGACATTCGATTAGCTACGGCGATTCGGACCTTACTTTCCGAATAACCCTCGTATGTTATGTACTACGCAACGTATGTCCGCAACACATAAAAAAATATTATTAAGGTTTATCTGATGATTTTGACCTCATCTGGCAGTTAGAACGCTGGTTTTCGCAAGGGGGAAATAATTTTGTTTTGCTAATTCTTTCGTTATTCGCATCAGCGAAATTACCTTAATTACTAAAATCACAGTTTCTTGTGGGGGAGAGGTAAAACAAACAAATGAAAATATTTTTGAACCTTTACGCGAAGTCACTTGCACGAACAAATAATTTCTTTGTTATTATGCGACACCTCACAGGCAGTGAGCATAAAATATCGCTATATTATATTGATGACAAGTTGTTTGCGGCACTTGATTTTTCGCGAAAAGATTCCACGACCAGTTGTGCTTCAAAACACTCTAGCTACGATCCGCGCTTGTGATTGGCGGATTTTGATTTCCGCGCGTCTTACGTGTCTCCCCGCGAATCACGAAGGGGCGGAGTCTTAGCGAGTTATCTCTGATTGGCTCGGTCATGCATGAAACTGCCGTCGAACAAAAATACGCAGCCAGTAACCACATTGATTTTGAATATGTGCACATAGGATATTGAAGTCTAGCCTGCGCTTGAATCTTTTCGCGAGGAATAGGTGGCCCTAGAAGTAGTGTTGTCATCTAGCGAAATACTATTTTGGACACGTTGTATTGCAGCGTGTCTCGTCGATAACGAGATTGCAACGGAGTGCGCTCAATGTTTTGCTGGATATGTTAGTTCCATTACAATAATCCTCCAAAAAGCAAATAGCTTTTCTGCTTGCTTACTTAAAAAATTATACACCGTACATAATTGTGTTTACATCTTCGCATGTGAACATCCCAATGTTGATGTCTACATACATTTCATTTNTTATACACCGTACATAATTGTGTTTACATCTTCGCATGTGAACATCCCAATGTTGATGTCTACATACATTTCATTTGTTGAAAGTAATTAACAATCCATACATTTTTAATTCGTAACTTCCACGGGATTTCAGTAAAATAAATATTGGCCGCTCATTTTTTAAACGAATGCTGACATGAATTGTTAATTATGGTCCCGTAAATAGTTTTCGTCACATTATGCGAGCGCTAANTTATACACCGTACATAATTGTGTTTACATCTTCGCATGTGAACATCCCAATGTTGATGTCTACATACATTTCATTTATTGAAAGTAATTAACAATCCATACATTTTTAATTCGTAACTTCCACGGGATTTCAGTAAAATAAATATTGGCCGCTCATTTTTAAACGAATGCTGACATGAATTGTTAATTATGGTCCCGTAAATAGTTTTCGTCACATTATGCGAGCGCTAAAAAAAAAAAAAAAAACCAATAGAGTGGTAAGTTTAAAAAATATCAAACCTATTATTTTATTTGTTGGAAGTTATAACGCACGTGATGCCTAATCGGTGATCAACAAAGTCTGTGCTTTGCTTTTGGGAAGTACGTTGCTCTTTTGCATAAATGTTAATACGTATATGGCGTAAGAAGATGGCATATTCATTTTGTTTGCATGCAATTTATTTGAAGCAAGGTGGTGATTATTACGAAATTACACAAGTAAGTGGTATTTGTTGTTAAAATTGCAGTCGCTGGCTCAGCCATTAGACAATCATTTATGTCAGCGTAATAGTTAAGTTTCGCAGTTATTTACCGTACCGTTGAGCTCCGCCCCAGAAGTACTGAGACTAAATTATTACCTAGCTGTGGGTAAATTAAGTTTTGTTTTGAGCAGTAATTCAATGTAAATTTGCCATCAATACATTTAATTAAACCCTACAATAAAGTAATAACCAAACAATTAGAACCATTAACTAGGATTGCCGTTTTTAAAAATTGTTATGCTTGCTTTGAAAAACCTATATACTTAAATTGACATATTTTTTGTTACTAAGTAACTTAGACCCTCTTAGGCTTTTCAAGTTGGCAGTCTTTGTTACTGAATAAGTGACTCTTATTAGTATGCTAAAACTGTGGTGACTTTGATTATTTAGTACTTGGTTTTTAATAAGTAGAAAACTTATCTAAATTCTTATCTACTAATTACAAATTCTCACCATATTAGTATTTCATTTTATTCGGCAAAGACAAATGTGGAAATGACTTCATGCTATAGGCAAATAAATATTTTAATTAATTCAGATACAAGTATTCGTACACAAGAATTTAATTATGATGATACACTGTGGATTGTGATATATGTGACAGTCAAAGTGATCAAAATATACTGTCTGCATGAGATTTTTTTGTGGATATAATTACATTTTTCTGTACTAACAGATTTATTGGAACTGTCGATGTCTTTCACGCTGACTAAAACTTTGTTCAGCACATACAAGCATAATCGGTAAACTAGGTACTGTAAACACAGATCCAGTTTTACCCTTTCAAATCATAATTAATAATAAAAAACTTAATTGTCAGTTGGAACAAGGCCCAATATTGCCGTAAACCTGATAACTTTCTTTATGCGCTGGTCAAATGTAAATGCGAAATTTTTTGGGAACGTAAATTAAACTTCTAATATATACAATATTTATTATTCCCATACCCATAAAATAAACAAATAATACAAGTGAACAAATTTGGCTCCATGTACCTAAACGAAATATTTTTAATGTGGCATTACGAAGTAGAACTATTTTTCCTATGTGTCTAATACTTCCAATGGAATAACGCCAGTTTATGTTTGTCGTTCGAAGATTTTCTCCAAATATGGCTGGAAAAGCCTTGAAAGTTCTTGGACATCCTACCTGCAGTGTAAACCTTGGGCTTAGTGAACTGGGATTGTTTCCGCTTGACGAGATTCACCTTAAAGGAGAACTATTATCTACTGACGAGGAACTATAGCAGGCTAGAAGTGATAAAAGTGATCTAATTGCATAAGCTACGTGGAGGAAGAAATTAAATGATCGTTTTAAAAGGATGCAGTTAAATAAAAGTGGGGTAAATTATGTTAGCATGCAAAACTTCACTATTGGACTTTACTGACGTGTAGTTATGTGGCATGTTACTTAAGTTAACATATTTATTTTCCATTAGTAACATAATAATAACAATAATAAATATATCTGAAGTAACTTTTAAGATGAAGAGTTATATAAATAGAGAAAGGACTAGAAAGATATGTACTAAGATTTTCTTCGTAAGAGCATAAATAAGAAACAAATCATATAATTGGATACGACATGTGACACAAAGACTTATATATATATATATANCGTAAGAGCATAAATAAGAAACAAATCATATAATTGGATACGACATGTGACACAAAGACTTATATATATATATATAAATTTGATGTTTAATTTAGCGATATGTTGTAGTCGAATGATATTATCATGTCACATTAATNTATATATATATATATAAATTTGATGTTTAATTTAGCGATATGTTGTAGTCGAATGATATTATCATGTCACATTAATTTTCATGATGTATTTCATGCCCAAAATTATAAGATACACAAAACATTTTTGTTAATATTTCAGTACGCATTGCGTTCTCTGGAAAGTTTAAAATTATAATATGCGAAACTAGCGAAGATAATATGGAACAAAAATGCTAATGCGACCGCAATAATCAACAAAAGGGGGGTAAAATCAAATATCGTAGTTTTATAAAGTTTTTATACTCGGGGAAACATGGTAGACTTTTGTAATGATATGTTGGTGCTTTGGATACTCCAGTATACTTCGCGTCGCGTTACGTTATTTCTCAATTGCAAGGTCCTATTTCATGTCATTACTAGAGACCTGAAAAATTCGCGAGTTCAATGGCCTGTAGGCTAGGCTTCACAGTCCTATATTAACTCACCTAGATACCAACTGTTCATTGGTTGCTTGCCGTGACTGTATAAGGCGGCGATTGGGCCTACAGTTTATTGCATGTTTGATATTGATTCGTTCATTTCCAGGAGGTGCAGAAAAACGTGTCAACCAATTGCTAGAGACCTGAAAAAAAATTCGCGAGTTCAATGGCCTGCAGGCTAGACTCCACAGTCTTATGTACATATATGCTGATATCAACCGCACATTGGTTGTCTGCTGTCGCAGTGGAAGGCGACAATTGGACACCGTTCTCCAGGAGGTGTCAAACACCGCGTTTCTACCAATTGCAAACGTAACATGAACGTACAAGTTTGCTAATTCCAAAATGTCTCGATATGAATCCGCGAAATTTTTCAGGTCTCTAGGCATAATTTAAAGCGAATGTGTAATATGCGGACTCAACCGTGTATGCTGCTGTTTATATGAACTCCATCAAAGCCAATATATGCAAGTTAGCATCACATCGGTTTACATGGTGTATCCTGAGCATAACGTATCTGGGAATTCAACTCTCGCAGAAATTACTTGTAAAGCCCATTCCACCCTTCCCAAAAAAAAAAAAAAAAGAGCACGGCTTTTTCTATAAAAAAAAATAAAAAAATAGCGATAATGATTGTCAGGCACGACTTGCTAATGGAACAAACAGAGTGCACCGGTTGCTGGGAGTTAAAACTTGTACTCTCGACACACGCACGAAAAAATTTTGTTTCACAATCAGCCGATTCAAAAATAGGAACTCACGAGAGCCTATAAGTGAAGATTGGAAAGTCAACTATAGTCGCTATTTCCTGCTGATGTNTTCAAAAATAGGAACTCACGAGAGCCTATAAGTGAAGATTGGAAAGTCAACTATAGTCGCTATTTCCTGCTGATGTGTTAGTTTCGAAACTGTCATTTTACTGAAAGAAATTCTTTATGTATCCATTATCACCTAAGAACAACTTTAAAACTAGGGTATAGCTATCCACACGCCCCGAAATACACACATCTTGTTAAGTTTCGTAAATTGTTGAAAAATACCGAAGATAACACGCGTTGAAGCAAACATTTTACCAAAAAAATTACCTTATATTTTATTACATCAATTTTGTTACTATTTTATATGTGGAAATCCTACGGCAGAATTTTTTTTAAAGCAACGTCCTAACATTATGAAGTGCATATAAAGAAATTAAACATGCCGAAGCTCGAATAGTTTTGAGAAACAGAACATCGGACTGTAGTTATGCGTGAGCCTAATTATCTGCGAGTATAAATTAAATCATTGTCACGTTTAGTTTCTGTGCGTAAAGTGGAGAGACGTGCTTTCCGCGAAAATATTTCAGGACAAATTGTGTTCCAAAGCACTTAAGTTCAGAACCACTTTCGTGAAAGGATAATTTGAATCGTTACGAGTCTTATCTGTCTGCTCGCGAATCACTGATGGTCAGTGTCGGAGAAAATTAACTATTATCGGCTCACTCATGTGACAGACTGTCTTCACACGGCAAGAGCACACAGTAGGAGCACACAATCGGAGCACACAGTAGAATTCAATACTATATACATCCCTCAGCTGTTGTTATATCTTCATTGGCTGGCGGTACCGTGTCCGTCTTTGACCAAGCCACTCAGGACTAAGTANTTCAAAAATAGGAACTCACGAGAGCCTATAAGTGAAGATTGGAAAGTCAACTATAGTCGCTATTTCCTGCTGATGTATTAGTTTCGAAACTGTCATTTTACTGAAAGAAATTCTTTATGTATCCATTATCACCTAAGAACAACTTCAAAACTAGGGTATAGCTATCCACACGCCCCGAAATACACACATCTTGTTAAGTTTCGTAAATTGTTGAAAAATACCGAAGATAACACGCGTTGAAGCAAACATTTTACCAAAAAAATTACCTTATATTTTATTACATCAATTTTGTTACTATTTTATATGTGGAAATCCTACGGCAGAATTTTTTTTAAAGCAACGTCCTAACATTATGAAGTGCATATAAAGAAATTAAACATGCCGAAGCTCGAATAGTTTTGAGAAACAGAACATCGGACTGTAGTTATGCGTGAGCCTAATTATCTGCGAGTATAAATTAAATCATTGTCACGTTTAGTTTCTGTGCGTAAAGTGGAGAGACGTGCTTTCCGCGAAAAGATTTCAGGACAAATTGTGTTCCAAAGCACTTAAGTTCAGAACCACTTTCGTGAAAGGATAATTTGAATCGTTACGAGTCTTATCTGTCTGTTCGCGAATCACTGATGGTCAGTGTCGGAGAAAATTAACTATTATCGGCTCACTCATGTGACAGACTGTCTTCACACGGCAAGAGCACACAGTAGGAGCACACAATCGGAGCACACAGTAGAATTCAATACTATATACACCCCTCAGCTGTTGTTATATCTTCATTGGCTGGCGGTACCGTGTCCGTCTTTGACCAAGCCACTCAGGACTAAGTANCCCCTCAGCTGTTGTTATATCTTCATTGGCTGGCGGTACCGTGTCCGTCTTTGACCAAGCCACTCAGGACTAAGTAACTCCGACCTTGAACCTTCGGTGATTCGTGCGCAAACGGTTAACACGGACCAGAACATTTTTTAGCCAATCAAAGAAGTCGGATGATCCTACAGTGCTTTGGACTTTATCTTGTCTCGAAATCTTTTCGTGAAATATCACTGCCCGTATACATAGGATATTGAAGTTTGGCATCCGCGTAAATCTTTTCGCGAAAAACAGGTGGCGCCAAATATAGCTGTTTTATCACCACTGTACTCGTGTGTGCTGTTTTCTTGTGCCGTACAGAGTTTTTTTTGCATATATAGGTTGTTCAAATTTTAACTGAGTAGATAAGAAAAGCGTGCTTAAGATCTACGTTTACTTTTCATCTTGTATCCTTCTCCCATATGTAAAATAAAGACTGTGTTCCAGTAGCCAATTTTAGTTAATGTGACCCGATTTGACGTATTTGATAGTTCGCTCGCAACAGCAAAGTCTTAAGAGCCGATGAGAGTGACTGAGGTGAGAATGGAGCAGCGAAAGAATGAAGGGGCGGGGGAAGCGGGAGTTGCCGAGAAAGCCCGTCGACCAGCGGCATCGTCCGGCACGATTCCCACAAGCGAAAATCCAGAAGCGACCTCGTCGGGAATCGAACCCGGGTCACCTGTGTGGGAGGTGAGTAGTCTAGCCACTACACCACTGCGGCTCCTGGTAGTTTGGTATTCAAGTATTTATTATGTAATGAATTTTATTAAAAACTATTTCACCAAGTCGTAAAATGTCATCATTTTTCTTTTGAACCTAATGCGATAAAGACAACTGCGGAGTAAACTTCATTATATACAAATAAAATACGCTAAAAAATATAGACAGACGTTGGNATGCGATAAAGACAACTGCGGAGTAAACTTCATTATATACAAATAAAATACGCTAAAAAATATAGACAGACGTTGGCATGAATTTGTGATAATTGCTACTACATTACATTACAGTAACGGGTCCTAGTAGTAAGAAATTTTTAATAAAACAATCTCACGATTTTACATATTTTTGAAGTTTTATTTTTTGCTATTTATTAACGAGCGTTAGGTTATTAATACCAGTATCAAAATTAATTTGGCATAGAAATAAATTTCACAGACCTCACCAGTTTCACAGTCACTTTTGTATACGGTATTGTATGTATTTTACTCGCGTGTCCACCATACTGCCTGTCTATGCCCGTGAATATAGGAGAACTTCAACCGAGGGAAGTGTGACGTCATTACACTTTTTGATTAGTGTGCACGTGTGACGAACACGCGACGCACAAAGAACAGTAATCACCATATTCGAGAGTGTGAGACGGTAAATCGTTCCTCATCGGATTGCGAAATGGGTTTTCCTAATTGGGCGTTGGCGAACGCTGGGGTGGTTTCATGAAACAGGCCGTGGATTTTCGCGAAAAGATTTCACGGTTAGTTGTAGGCCTACTCCTAAACACCTTAGCTCAAACTACTTTTGTGGTTGGATGATTCTAAATGTCAATCTCCTTCGCTGTGTGCGCAATAATCAAAGGCAATCAACATCTGTGTAAATTAATTATTTATTTATTTACGACTTTTTTTATGCGAGCGGTGAAGTTAAGACATGACTATCTTGCATTACACTTAACCGCTTAAACCATCTTACAGATCCACCTAGATTTATTGTTTCAAGAGTTTCAAACAAGTAATATTTCGGTTCGTGCTGTATTTATCATGATTCTATACTTGCTGCGTTCATGCAACCTATAAAAAAATTTGCTTGGTGCTTGTAGGGTCACCTGTTTTTCGCAAAAAGATTTACGTGGAGGCTAGACTTCAAAATCCTATGTGCACACTTGCGACCTTCATTTTACTATTGACCGCTTGTCTTTTTGTGATTATAGTTTGTTACATGAGGGAGCCAATCAGAATTAAGTTCCTCCGATACTGACCGTCCTTGATTCATGGGCAGACGGATAAGACTCGTAGTAATTCAAATGATCCAATCGCGAAAGTGGTTCTGAACTGAAGGGCTTTGGGGCATAGCTTGTTCTGAAATATTTTCGCGAAAATAAGTTGCCTCTACTTAAGAGGCATTGTGAAAACTACTCGCAAACCAGAGTTATATAAATATCCACAAATCCATCAACCACATGAAAATAAATTGACTCAACTGAAAAATGATCATAGCTGCGTACAGCCATTGTCATATAATTCTTTCTTCTGCAATATGTCCATCGAAGTGAACACGGGAACTGAAATGGTAGAGTAAAATAAGAAAAAATTGTCTCCCCAAGGAAAATAAAAGGTGCGGCCAATTAACGAGCTTAGCTGGAAACGTTCACGAATGATACAGAAGTCTTGCTTGCTTGACAATATTTCCACAACTAATAAGTGGCGCTAGCCTTGGCTTATGCTTTCCTTTACGTGCTTTTCTAAACGGCTTGTTCCGTGCGAGCCCTGCGTCTGATTGGTAGAGACCTGAAAAATTCGCGAGTTCAATATGACCTGCAGGCTAGACTCTACAACAGTCTTAAGAACAAATATGCCGGTGTCAACTGCGCATTGGTTGTCTGCTGTCACAGTGGCAGACGACAATTGGATGCCGTTCTCCGGGGGGTGTCAAACACCGCGTGGACCAATGGCTAAAGTAATATCAACGCACGTGTTTTGAATCCTAGCTTGTCCCAAAANTATTTTGCAGAAGAACTATTTCTTTCTAGGCATTACCAACATACATATTTGCTCAGGTTTTTAATTCACATAATAATTTATATGCAAAATATTAATGAAACTATAATTTCAACCTAAACTACTGTAGTTTCATGTCAACACAAGTTAAAAAAATTGCGATTCATGGCACAATTAGGAACCAACAAAACACTTCATAAATCGAATGATTTTTCAAAAATTTTATTCAAAAAGAGTGAAGAAACCGCGAATAGACCATAAAGTGAATATTTTTAAGGCCCTCATATCATGTAAAATAACAACAAATTTGTTTTATTTTGGCTTCAGATGTTAGATTTTGATAGCTTTAAAGTGTAGGCCTATAGACTGTGTTTATTAGTTACATGGCCAATTTTTATNGACGGTATTATCCATTTACGGTTACTTAAAATTTCTCTGAATTCCTACAAATATTCTACTTCCAGGATATTCGTTCGCCACGTTCAAACAAAGCTTAGGAAATCGCACCAGACGGACAACGTACAACATACGTGCGCACTCTCAGTGTAATGATATTTTGCAGAAGAACTATTTCTTTCTAGGCATTACCAACATACATATTTGCTCAGGTTTTTAATTCACATAATAATTTATATGCAAAATATTAATGAAACTATAATTTCAACCNACATACATATTTGCTCAGGTTTTTAATTCACATAATAATTTATATGCAAAATATTAATGAAACTATAATTTCAACCCAAACTACTGTAGTTTCATGTCAACACAAGTTTAAAAAATTGCGATTCATGGCACAATTAGGAGCCAACAAAACACTTCATAAATCAAATGATTTTTCAAAAATTTTATTCAAAAAGTGTGAAGAAACCGCGAATAGACCATAAAGTGATAATTTTTAAGGCCCTCATATCATGTAAAATAACAACAAATTTGTTTTATTTTGTCCTCAGATGTTAGATTTTGATAGCTTTAAAGTGTAGGCCTATAGACTGTGTTTATTAGTTACATGGCCAATTTTTATNCTCAGATGTTAGATTTTGATAGCTTTAAAGTGTAGGCCTATAGACTGTGTTTATTAGTTACATGGCCAATTTTTATTTAAAGAATTGGCGAAAGGATACTAATAATTTAAAAGGCACTTTTAAGCACACCTTAAGGCTCGGATTTACGTATTATGCAGAAATTCTTCTTTTTAGTATCATAATTTCGGATTCGGAGTAATAACTGACAATATGTAATTACGGAAAATATTTCTGGTCAATTTTTATAGTGTGATATCTGCAAATTTGGGGACATATTTATATTTTATCAATAAGTTTCTGCTTTTTTGCAAGCAGAATCACACAGCGAAAAGTAAGATAGAAAATTGCTAAGCAAATAGTAAACTGTAAATTTTATATTATCAACCATTCCCAACAATAACTCTTATAAAACTGATATTATGACACCGAAACGAAGAATTTCTGCAAAATAGGCAAAGTGGAGCATTAAAAAGAGCTTTATTTTTATCGTGCACAGCCTACACTCGCTTTGACAGATTTTAATTGCGGTAAGCGGATGGGTGCACACGTGCCTCAGTATCGTTGCGTAATTTAAGCCGAGTGGCCAATCACCGTCTGTGATGGACATCGGCTATGTAAAGATCACGGGGGGGTTGGTCGGGAGGTACGGCGGTTTTGAAATGATTGTAATCTGGCTCATTACAACGGGGGCAGGTAGCTTTCGACGTGCCGTCCTCTAGGCCGCTTATCACGAGTGTATAACGTTTCTGGAGAAAATTGGAGCGAGGGGGGGAGTGTGGGGGTTGGAGCCCCTTGTAAATGACCATGCTAGCAGACCAGTTCGCACAAATGGATTACCAGTTAAACGTGCACCTATCCCCGCGATGCCCCCCACCCCTCTAACGACATTCGCTTTGCAAGGGGGGAAGGTAGTTAAGCCTTCGACTTAGCGACTATTGATTCATTATGTTCGGCTGCTAGGGGATTACCTGTCCAGCATCTCTGCTGTCCGTGCCGGACACGTCCGTTTACGCAGCCCTTGTCCGTTTTTGCCTTCGCGGTATCTCGACATCCCTCGAATCGAACCTTTGAAAAATTACCCCATGAATCATGGGTTTGGTTGTTTCCTAGCTATGTTATATATCACAAGCATTTCGCATTTGAGTACTTAATTTCAAATGAATTGTTATTAATATGTTATCTGCTGATTGAAAATTTCCATTTATAATTAACGTGATTAAAACAAGAGAGAAAACAGGTGTATTTGTACGGACCTAAAAAATTGGCGTAATTTTTTGTCATCAAGCTAAAAATCACAGTTCTGTATATACTTGAGCCGGTGTCGTTTCTCCATTGGCTGCTGCCCAGNTTTTTGTCATCAAGCTAAAAATCACAGTTCTGTATATACTTGAGCCGGTGTCGTTTCTCCATTGGCTGCTGCCCAGATGTGAAGCCACGCCCTTTCTGAGTGAACTGCACGTGATTGGGGAACACGATTGTGAAGTGTTCATATATTGGTGCAGAGTTACCAAGGACGTGACAAATAAAATGTAGTCAAATGGCGAAGGCATTGCGAAGGCTTAAGTGCTTTTAAGTTTAAATTGTCCTCAAATAATAACGCGAAATTTTCAGGTCTCTGATTATCGACAACGCCAAGTAAAAAAAAAAAATGTACACTGAGTGCGCACAAATGTGGTGCGTTGTCATTTTTGGTTTATTTTTTCTAGGCTCGGATAAGATTTGAGTGTACTGAGGACTGAGGAGGGATATCCTGGAAGTAGAACTTTAGCAGGGCTTCAGAAAAGTTGGAAGTTAACCGTGAGTGGACCATACGTAGAAAACTCCAGCCCCACATGAAAGCAAATTTGCGTCACTGGCCCGCAACATTTCGGAACACCGTTCTCCAATCAGCTCCTGGTNCCAGCCCCACATGAAAGCAAATTTGCGTCACTGGCCCGCAACATTTCGGAACACCGTTCTCCAATCAGCTCCTGGTAACCTACGTATAGTGCATTCACGGTAACTTAAAACTTTTTGGAAGCCCTGCTCTAGGTCCATTTCCAGGATATTCCTCCACCTCATGTAAACAAAACTTAACCGAGTAAAGAAATTTAAATCAAAGCGACAGTGCACCGCAATCATGTGCACTTAGTGTAATAAGAATTTGCATTAGAACTATTTATTACTACGCGTTACCAACACACCTATATTCTCCCGGTTTTATTAATTCATATTATAAATTATATATAATTATTTATATTCAAAATATACATAGAATTTCAATTCAACCAAAAATACAGTTATTTTTTATGATAGCAAGGAATATAAAATGCTTGTGATTCATGGATAGAGACCTGAAAAATTCGCGAGTTCAATGACCTGCAGGCTAGACTCTACAGTCTTATGTACAAATATGCTGATATCAACTGCGCATTGGTTGTCTGCTGTCACAGTGGAAGGCGACAATTGGACACCGTTCTCCAGGAAATGTCAAACACCGCTTGTACCAATGGCTAAAATTATATAAACGCACGTGTTTTTAATCCTAGCTTGTCCCAAAATGAATCCGCGAATTGCCCAGGTCTCTATTCACGGAATATTCAGCGGACCACGGTGGTGTAGTGGTGTGAACTATTCGCCTCCCACCTAGGCGAACTGGGTTTTATTCCCGGCGTGATCGCTTCCGGATTTTCGCACGTGGGAATCGTGCCGCACGATGCCGCTCGTCGGCGTTTTTTTCCCCCGTCCTGCCTTTTTGGTGCTGCTTCATACTCACCTCGCTTCACCCGCATCGGCTCTCCAGACCTCGATGTTGATATCAGCGTAAATCGTTTCACTAACTCACAATATTCCGCGTAAGACAACGATAACCAATCGTGACGTTTCGGTAGAAGGGAATACTCCTGCGGACGAATCCCACGTCATACATTATAACTGCATTCGCAAAAAATTGTAACACAAAAATAGCAAGCCGTATCGTGTTCCTCAGGTAGGATAAATTCATATGCACATCCTTTAGGGCAGTGTTTCTTAACCTGGGGTCCGCGAGTATATGTATGGGGGTCCGCAGTCTCATCTCTGGACCATTTAACAAT
Organism: Clitarchus hookeri; assembly: GCA_002778355.1. Taxonomy (NCBI): domain Eukaryota; kingdom Metazoa; phylum Arthropoda; class Insecta; order Phasmatodea; family Phasmatidae; genus Clitarchus; species Clitarchus hookeri. The sequence goes on along the minus strand of NQII01008497.1, from coordinate 24,777 downwards.
AGTAAATAAATGCCACCAGGTGTCTCGTAATCGCTAGGCTTACTTAGCACGACGAACGTGCGCCAGTGGGCGGTGTGCGAGCCTGACTGAAGTGAGTGCGGGCCGTGACTGAACACATCACAAGTGGAATCCGATTTGAGATTACAACTTAGTAGTANGAAGTGAGTGCGGGCCGTGACTGAACACATCACAAGTGGAATCCGATTTGAGATTACAACTTAGTAGTAACATCAATCCGAATATCACTCATTTAGTTGCAAAAAACCAACACCAACCTTCACATTAACGTATTTTTTTTATAAAAAGTATTATTTTTTTTTGTATTTGTAGTACTAAAATAAAGGGTCCGAAATTTTGAACCGTTTTTCTTATTAAGGGGTCCTTGAAAATTGTGCTTGATTTCCTAGGGGTCCGTGGCTGAGAAAGGTTAGGAAACGCTGCTTTAGGGTATAGCTGAGTCACAGAGTAAATAAGAACACAGATACGAAATCGCGTGGCTGATCCTTTGACGTGGGCGTACCCGTTCCCTGATTGGTTGCGCTTGATTTTAGGAACGGGTCTTGTTTCTATTTGCAATTTCGTTCTGTGAAGGGTTCCTTATTGGCTGGGCTATAGGCAGGCGAGTAATTAACCAGACGCTGATTGGCGGCCGGCGAACCAACGAGCTGCTGGCTAGTAGCTCCATTTTGCTGGAATTTTAACGGAATAAACAGCTGTTTCTTCTCTGTGTTAATACGTACTCTGTCGCTCGGCCATGAGAGCTTATGACCTGGTGTATATCGTGAAGGCCAAGGCCGTCAAGGTCTTAAATGAATATCTGAGGAAACAAATCAAAATATTCGTTAGGCTGACATAATAACGTTTATGTGACGTGTCACCTATACGCACAGTCATACCTACCGACGTGAAGAATTGTAGTCAAGNCTGACATAATAACGTTTATGTGACGTGTCACCTATACGCACAGTCATACCTACCGACGTGAAGAATTGTAGTCAAGACAAGTAGGAACACGGAGTATCATAAAAGCGATGACCGACGTTATGCCAGTCACCAGATTTCACTGGTTTGTACGAAGTCACAATGAAATTTTCAATCATGGCACGTTACATAGTGTATACATGATGNCACCAGATTTCACTGGTTTGTACGAAGTCACAATGAAATTTTCAATCATGGCACGTTACATAGTGTATACATGATGAGTAACCACAGTTATCAAGAGGTTCTGGGTTTGAATTCTGGTCACGTGACAAATGTGTGTGCTTTTTAGGTGTAATTTTCGATAGAGTTACTTGACAAGCCTCCGAATATAGTAGATTTTCGGTATATAAACGGAAGAGTTAGTTTTGAAAAAGAAATATTTTAGGTTTCTTGATAGTAGGCGAACTTGGGGACTAGAAATACTGAAATGAATTTCCTGACGTAAAGAATAAAAAAAAATACACTATTCCGCTTCCAAGTTGGCAGAAACGTTGAGAACACCAAAGTATTGCTGTTTATGTACAGGTGTGTATCATTATTTATGCTTTGCTTGGTTTTTGTGTATGCTGGTTCGTATTTTATACATTCGTTAAAAAAAAACTGGAAAAAATTCTTATTCCACTCAACCCCCTTCCTTTTTTCGCTTCACCGAGCGAACGTGAAGACCATCTCTCTCCCTCTCTCTCCTGGAACATCCCGTGGGCTATTCTCGCAATATACGTGTACTTTCCCCCCCCCCCTCACCGGCTTACGGAAAATATATCGCAGCGGAGAAAGGCTTGCGCTAGCAGATGTATTCTGCCAGCCCCAGGGCTGCATGGAAACACTTTTTGTAATTGGAGGTCTTGGTGTGGGAGAGCAGGGGCGGGGGGTGAAGAGGAAGGGGTCGCAGTGTAAACACTACCCTTAAAGCACGTGCCACGGTGCATAAATATACATGATAACAGGTAGCTGCCCCGCGCGCGGGGTGGAAAAGTTAAGGCCGGGGGTGAGTCGGAAGTTGCGGTCCTGACTCCCAAACACACACACGCGCACACTGGCTCCTCTGTTCTCGTAAATATTACCCGGCGCTCCATTCGCGAATGAGCAGCGCTTTCTTACGCGGGTCGGCGGGCGTAACTTCTGCGCTCCGAGTGTATTCGGAACGTAGCGGGACANAATGAGCAGCGCTTTCTTACGCGGGTCGGCGGGCGTAACTTCTGCGCTCCGAGTGTATTCGGAACGTAGCGGGACATTGCGAGTATATTTCGCTTCCTCTTTTTGAATATAAATTTTTTTTTTATCGTTGGTTCGTACTCCTGGTGAATGCGATCCACAAAAAGGAATAGGCTTGCTTCAAGAAATTTTGCATGAGATGTGATAACGTCCCTGCAGAGAGACTGGGGTTCTTTACAGTATGTTTCGTTACACGTTATTATCTTAAGGCGTCTAGCGAGGTGGAAATTTTCAGCTTGCAAGCTCCTTGTTCTTACTTAAAAAGTTTTTAATCTGAGGAAAGCTTACACAAACTCATGAGCTCTTATTTAGTTCAANAATGAGCAGCGCTTTCTTACGCGGGTCGGCGGGCGTAACTTCTGCGCTCCGAGTGTATTCGGAACGTAGCGGGACACTGCGAGTATATTTCGCTTCCTCTTTTTGAATATATATATATATATATTTTTATCGTCGGTTCGTACTCCTGGTGAATGCGATCCACAAAAAGGAACAGGCTTGCTTCAAGAAATTTTGCATGAGATGTGATAACGTCCTTGCAGAGAGACTCGGGATCTTTACAGTATGTTTCGTTACACGTTATTATCTTAAGGCGTCTAGCGAGGTGGAAATTTTCAGCTTGCATGCTCCTTGTTCTTACTTAAAAAGTTTTTAATCTGAGGAAAGCTTACACAAACTCATGAGCTCTTATTTAGTTCAATCGTAGGTTCAGGAGTGCTATTCAGTAAAAAAAAAAATAATTTTGAAAGTAATTTTTTTTGTGTATATTTACAATTGCTCTTATTTCTCGCCTCAGGAAATTATCAGAATAATTTTCACAATATGGCATAACTAAATATAACAAAGATATTTTTGCATGTCGCTGCCCGGAGTTTTCTTCGCGTGGGAAGGCGCCGAGAGCTGGAGGTCAAGTTTGTGACGTTAGAAATAGCAAGCGGCCTGTCACAAAGGACGCCGCCGCACACGCCGATAAACTTATCGCAACTCGCGCCTCGCTGACCCTGAGAAGCTCGAATTTCTCCATTTATCACGCAGGAATGTCGTCATCTTCATTGCCTTTTAAAGAACAACTTGGATTTCCGAGAACGTTCTAGACGGCACCTACCTCAAGCATAAATTTCACATGCGGGCCTCTGAAGAAGGAATTAATAAGAGCCGAGAATTTGGAGTCTCGTGTGACCTTAAGCGACAGTTGGACGATTCCGGAGTTGCGAGGGACGACTGCAGCGATCTGCGAGAGTGCGTCGGCGAGCTTGTGTGCAGTGAAGAGTGGGACTGATCTGCGGGACTGTGGACTGGATGCGTGAGTGGAAAGACATTCGGGACGATGGAAATAGACAGTTTTAACTAAACGTGTGGAAACAGTTCGAGCCGTTTTAGGGACATTAGCAAGAGTAAATACTGTGATAAAGACTTTAATTGAAATGGCGATATTTATTAAATATTGCGCTCAATAAGTATAATAAGAGTTAATATGACGCTAAGACTGGTAAATAACAGATTTTTGACTATTTGTGGCATTGAGAATAGACATAATCATTGAATTTGGTTCTTTTATTTTTATTAAGTTGTCCATCCGCCATGAACTAGGATATGCCCCTCAGGCGTCATGTTACACTATTAAATAAGATCATAAGCAACAAATATCCAGTGAGGTGTTTCAAAACACCGCTTTTTGCAGTCCGAAAACATTCTAGCTAGCCTTTATAACTAAAACTAGAGTAAATTAAATTCAACTATTTATGTCTTGCTTGTAAATTGTTAATTGATATACCTTCTCCTGTTTGCCGCTATGTGATAATTAAAGTTTCGTTACAACCCCACTAAATTCCTGGATGAGTCAATTCCCTGATTGTGTTGCAGTGCTGTTGTATAAGTTTGTAAAGTGATATATATATTCCATTTGTGTAACTATTTACTAAACGCATGGTGTGGAAAATTGCTAAGTATTATTATTCCTCTTGGAAAAAAATTGCATGTAATTAATTTTTTTTTAAGTAGCAAACAGCTCGTTTGATATTAATAAATTCTTGTAGTTCAAATATGGATGTTTGTCCAAGGGATAGTCTTGAAATCCACAAGCTTCGAATGTTTTCTCTGTCCCTAATTGGATTATGAAAGTAACAAATGTGTTTAATGAGGTCTTAAAATTTTCTACTGACCCCATAGTTTTACCTGAAGTTTTTCCTGTCTCTTTTCAAGAATCGTCAGATTCGTCTTCATTTGTCCAGCTCGCCTTTTCCTTTAAATTGTTGGAATGTTTCATTTTTGTTGTAGAACATCTGAAACTACATTACAAGCTGTTTCCTGCTTAATATTATTTACATCTTCCGCTAGAAACCTAGACATGCTCCATAAATTAATGTGTGATGATTTAAATCTTAGAAAATCGGATTGTTTTGCAAATAAGAAACTCGAAATTAACTATAAATATGAATGATTAATTATTTACCGTAATGCAAATACCGCTGTTTGTATTTCCTCCGAATATAAAATTACTAGACAGAGTCCAGCTCTCTTGCGAATAAAACGCCGACTTCTTATTAACTGGTAGTTATTATTCATTTCCATACCTGAGATTGATAAACGTAGTTTAGGCAACGTACATAACTCTGATGATGCTAATGATGCTCACTTGAGTGAGTGAAGAGATTTGGGTGGCTCTTAACATTGACGTCTTGAAAAACTACGAGTGTGAAGTGAGGTGAGTATGGAGCAGCGCCGGAATGTAAGGGCGGGGGGAAACGGGTGATCCCCGAGAAAATCCGCTGACCAGTAGCATCGCCCGGCAAGATTCTAACTCACGAAAATCCGGAGTGAAAATGGCCGGGAATTGAACCCGGTTCTAGTTGGTGGGAGGCTAGCAGTCTAACCACTCAGCCACCGTGGCCCCTCTGATCACGAATCAAAACTTGATCAGACCAGGAGTTTTACTACTCGCGCAGAGTGAGACGAAAGGTTTTGCTGAATAAAACAAATTTTGTTTGGCGGAATCAACAAAATTGTTTGTAGAGCGGCAATGAAATGTTTTTTGTTGAAACCAAATAATTTTGTTGTTCTTATTCGGTTGCCTTAAACTGTAACATTTTTTTGGTGCAGCTAAAGATTTGTTTGGCAAATGTAGATTAAAGGTTTTCGGTTATTTAAAAAAAAAGTGAAATCATGACAGAGATTCAACCTCGATTATTTGCTTCAGAGCGCTGTGCGCTAGAAACCTCAGCTTAAGGCTTAATTGAATAGTTAGGGAATGGAATGTTTTTAATAACAAACACTTTAAATACTCGACAACGTACATTAAAAAATATTTTAAGTTTTACACATGTTCTATTGGATTTTTCGTACCATTATTCAGCATCCATGAAGGCAATCTAATAAGTTGCGAAGCGAATAAATGTTGTTGATTCAACAAAGTATTTGATTTACAGTTTAATATTTTTTTGGTTCAACGCAGATGTTTTTTTTATTCATGTGAGTATTTTGCTTGGATAAGCAGAAACAAAATTTATTGCTTTTTAAAAATTGTTTACCCAATAACACATTTTGCTGGGGCTTCTAAATGTATGATTGGAAATATTCAAACAAGTATTTTGCTGGTCTAGAACAAACCCTTCTTTCGATGTACAAATCTCCCGTTGGCACGAGGAGCATCCACGTGGTGTTCGAACCTTGGTAACTCGCGTAGCATTTTAAAATTTTCAATAACGTTTGAGTGTGTGAAGAGTTTCTGCACACGACCCAGGTCCAAGAGCACATTATCCCTGCGTAAGCGTGTGAATTCGCACAACCTCCGGGCACCCCCAAGATGTCCCGGCGTTGTCCCACTGGAAGGAATAATTAGCAACCGTCTCCCCTAGGGGTGCGGGGGGACGAAAACGCAAACCCCTAATCACGCTATGTGAAAATTATTATTTTCCATTTCGCCCTTTCGCTCCTCTCCCCCCACCCCCCTGAAACCCTTCTGCTCGTAGAGGTGCACTTCCTCACTTGTCTGTTTTCTGTTCCAACTCCTGCTCGTGATCCGAACTACCCCTCCCTCCTCCCCCTCACCACAGGACGGGGATAGGCGGCCCGCTAATTTCATCCTTTATTCATTGGGTTAATTANTCGCCGCTCGCCCCCTCCCACGACCCCCCACCACCTCCTCTACGGCAGAGCTTGCGGCCATTCCTGCGAGGGCGTAGGGCCATCCGGGTACGACGTTCACGCCGGAAGGGTACGATGGTCCTGCAGCCCGTCTTCCGGCGTCTAGGCTGGGGTCACATCGCCTATGTATCGATAAATAGCTCGCGGGTGGAGCTCCGAGGGAGATACACTCCATTCACCGTTACCTCCAACTGTTCTGAAAAAAGTTCTACTTCCCAGATATTCCTCCACCTCACATAAGCAAAGCTTAGTATATTACGCCAAAGAGCCACCACACCGCATTCGTACGCACTCGGTGTAATAATATTTTTCATAAGGACTATTTCTTTCTAGGCATTACCAACATACTTATTATACCCCTGAATTTATTCATATTAGATATAAATGAAAATAAAATTTAATTTATAGATAAACTGTAATTAAAAGTTAAATGTAACCAAAAAGTAGGGACTTTTATGTTAACACAAGTATAAAACACTTGTAATATATGACGTATTTAGGAAAAAACCAAACACATCTTACATAAAATGTTTTTTTTCAAAGGCGTAATTTAAAAAGTGTGAAGAAACCAAGAAAACGTTTGTTCGCGCCGCATGCCATGTCTACTACTTCTGCACTTTCCAAGCTTTTTCTCACTCTTTGCCGTTCGTTCTACCGGAAGCACTTTTTCTGGTCTGTTGTTCGGGTGTAAGGAGCACGACTCCTTGTGCTAACTAGGAGCAGCTCTTTCTGCTATCGCTCGCCGATGCGCAGCAGAAAGAGCACCGAGAGTAAAAGCTTTCTTCCCGCTCACAAAAACATAAACAAACTGTCAAACTACTGCGTGTTTGGTACTTGGGAATTCAAGATTTTTTTTTTTTAGAAAAATTTTTTATTAGTAAAGCCACCTGTTTTTCGCGAAAGATTTTCACATAGACTAGACTTCAATATACTATGTGCACACTTTCAGTGTTAATTTGACTATTGGAAGCTTGTCTTTGCGTGAAGACAGCCTGTTACATGAGTGAGCCAATCAGAATTAAGTGTTTCGCTGATACTGACCGTCCGTGATTCGCGGGTAGACAGATAAGACGCGTAACAATTCAAATGATCCAATCGCCAAAGTGGTTCTGAACTAAAGTGCGTTGGAACACAAAATATCTTGCAATATATTCGCTAAAAACAGGCGTGTCCCTACAACTTCATTAGGCCTATCATAAAACGTAGTTGTCATTCCATAAGCAGTGAATTTTGTTACAAATAAAAGTGAAAGTTGTTACGAATGTACGTTTCTGGCATTCTTAATTAGAGCTACGTGAATATTTTAAATTTAACCACTATCTTCTTGGTATCAAATAAGTAGATACCTGAAAAATTCGCGTTTTCATTTCGGGAAAAGCTAGAATTCAAAACCCCGTATGTTTGTTTTGCTGACGCTATTAATCTACCGGTTAAATTACACCTCCTGGACAACTCTGAGCCTTTAATAAATACACACTCAAATGCAGACCGAATCACCGTCTTCCGCTAATACAACAAGCAACCAATGGACAGTGATATCTGCATGATTTTTGCATACGAAAATAGAGTATAGCCTACAGGTCTTTGAACTCGCGAATGTTTCAGGTCTTTACAAATAAGGTCCGTACAATATCCGTAACCTCTCGTCTTCGCGCCATTTGTCAAACAATAACAAACTCTTTCACTCCTCGTCATTTGCGTCGCTTGGTCAAGAGCAGCTTGTCGTTTTGCTCCTTTCACGCTCCTTTGGAAAATCTCATATGCTCCAGAGAGCAGAAATAGCAGAAAGAGCATATGACGCGAACAAACTAAGTGTAATAAATTTCACAATACACCGGCCGGCGACCCTGGACAAGCTTCGAATTACTCTTACAGTGGAGGTGGGTGGAAAAACAGCTTCGTACAAACCCACGTCGCAGAGCTATGTCGCCTAGGAAAACACAAGGGGTCGACGTTAAAAACATGCACGAGAACAAACCAAGACTAGCTGTTGTTAACATATACGAAGTGTGTACAAAAAATAAGGTGACTTTACAAATTTCGAGGGCTACGTACATTCGATTATCGATTGTTTTTATTATGTTAGTACACATGTCCTCAACATATGTTGACATTATCAGCCATTTTGCATTCTTAGTTTATTTGTGACAGATTTAAAGGTTAGACGTGTTTTGGTGTGCTTGGCGATTTTTTGCTATCGCAAACAATGGATCAAATAAATTGTATTAACAACACCATAATCATGCCTCAGCCACCGTATTCACCGGACGTGGCCCCCTGCAACTTGTTCCTGTTCCCAAAACTGAAGAGACCCACGAAAAGAAGGAGGTTTGCCACGATTGAGGAGATAAAGACCTGGGAGACTTCAATACCATACCAAAATGCGCATGTCATAAGTGATTCGAGGATTGGCAAAAAGCGCTGGCACAAGTGTATTATATCTTAGGGGGATTAATTTGATGGGGACATAATGTATATTGATGAATACGTAAATATTTATCAAGATAAAGTCACAAAATAACAAGTCACCTTATTTTTGTCACAAACCTAGTATTTTTGTATTAAATCTTCAAATATATCTTGATACAACTTCTTGGTGCGGAGTTTAATGAAGTTCGATCCAAGCAATTATTGCAGCCTTATCACAACAAGCTAGGCTTCAAAACACGTGCGTTTATATAACTTTAGCCATTGGTCCACGCGGTGTTTGACACCTCCTGGAGAACGGTGTCCAATTGTCGCCTATCACTGCGACAGCAGGCAACCAATGCGCAGTTGATATCAGCATATCTGTACATAAGACTGTGGAGTCTAGCCTGCAGGTCATTTAACTCGCGAATTTTTCAGGTTTCTACGTATCGGCGATTTTATGCTTCATAATAAATTATAGAAATCTTTAAACTCAGCGATTAAATTATCATAATATGTAAAATATTGTATCACGGATCTTCAAGAGTTGTTAAACCAGAAATGATACTGTCGTAGTTCATACTTTACAATACTATTAATAGAAGTAAAAAAAAACTTTCCATGTATTATTTAAATCATTAAACCCGCAGGATGGTGAAAATGAGCTAGGAAAATAATTCCGTAAATTCCTCAATATCTCAACACCACTTTCCTTTGAAGACCTGAAATAAATATATGTCAATTAATATATTTAAATTATTGGGGGGAGGTGGGAGGTGCAGTTACGCGAAAAATCTCTGTTTCATTTCTATCTACCTGTCAATTACCTGATATATAGTACTAAAAAAGAGGACTTTTTCAAGGAAATGACCTTAAAAAAGAGGACACTTGCGAGAAAATGACACGAAGAAAGCGGACACGCAATTTTACAACAGAAATATACAATTTTTTTTTATAATCGTCACAGGCCAGTTAAAAAAAATATGACATGCAAAATGGTATTCAAATTTGGTTCAATATAGCTTTCCAGTAAAACCAATTTTTTTTTGTAATCAGAGAGTGAAAGTCAATTCCATTTTCTTTGTAGGCACTACATAATATTTTGCCTGCAAATAAAAAAGAAGTATTCACACAAAACTCAGNTCAATTCCATTTTCTTTGTAGGCACTACATAATATTTTGCCTGCAAATAAAAAAGAAGTATTCACACAAAACTCAGCTGTACATAAGCACTGGACACAATTTTTTCAACTGGCAGTTAATCACTCTTGCACGGCTCAGGTTAAAATAAATCTCGAACGTATTTCGTTGACGATATTATTTGATCTAACAAGTTTCTATTGCCTAGCTAATAATAATGAAATTATGATTAGATCAGGCACTTTTCAACATAGACATGTAAAATAAACTACAGTTGAGGGAAAATGTATATATGAGTGTTGGTAAAGTCAAAATAATCATGTCATGCTCTCCAAAATTTTTGCATTTTGCAGGAAGATTGTTGGCAAAGTTACTAAATGTTTAACGACATATAAAAAATCATGGAAATATTAAGCTTCGCTATCTTTCACTTTCATTGGAAAAGAGGACAGTTCGATATTTTTGTAAAACCCGGCCCGACAGTTTGCAAGGCGTCAAAAAGAGGACATGTCCGGGTAAAAGAGGACATCTGGTAAACCTGTATCTGCCACACACTGATTGAACTCAGAGCCAATAACAGACCTGCAAGGAAACAATTGTTAAATCTTGTGCCGCCTGGCCCGAGGTAAAGCTGGAGCAACAGCCAATTGGCAGTAAGCTGAGGCTCGAAAATATATAGTACCGTAGAGTCTAGTCTACACGTTGTTTAAAACAGGCAATTTTACTGTCCCTCATATAGTGGTAAGGAGTTTTGAAAAAATTGTCATGGGGCTAAAAAATTATTTCGTGTATATACATAGGAGCAGTGATATTTCGCAAAAAGATTTTGAGACAAGATACAGACCAAAGCACTGTAGGGTCGTCCAGATTCTTTGATTGGCTAAAAAAATGTTCTGGCCCGTGTCAACCGTTTGCGCACGAATCACGAAGGTTCAGTGTCGGAGTTACTTAGTCCTGAGTGGCTTGGTAATAGACTGACACGGCACCAGCAGCCAATGGAGGTACAACAACAGCTGAGGTTTGTATAAAGTATTGAAGTCTACTGTGTGCTCCGATTTTTACGCAAAAAGTTACTGGACCTATATGTACACGTATAAAATTGTCATTTCAGTTTACTTTTTATGAATTTAGCGGCCCCCTCCTTTTAACCGGAAATATATAAGTACGCCTATGTTCCTTACGATAATTTCGTTAACCAAAACTATAACATTTTACCTTTGATGCTGACAAAAGGATAATTATAATAAATATACATTTTAGTACTCAAAACTGGATGACATTAACGTTTCTATTACACAAACTACCAACAAGAACGTGCCCAGACCAGGTAGGTTTGCAATACAAGAACTGAAACCGAGGGTTCGTACGGAAATGTTTAACGAAGCAGCATTTAACACCGCCAACTTGAAGATGTGTAGAGATTAACTTTGTTACTAGCAATCCACTATAGACCATTCATGGTTACTTCAAACTTTCCTGGAACCCTGCTAAAGTTTTACGTTCAGACTATTCATCCTCCTTACGTAAAGAAAACTTNGTTACTTCAAACTTTCCTGGAACCCTGCTAAAGTTTTACGTTCAGACTATTCATCCTCCTTACGTAAAGAAAACTTTACCAAGTCTAGAATGATACACCAAAGTGAAAACGCACATCAATCGTACGCACTCAGTTTAATAATATTTTGCACGAGAACAATTTGTTACTCAGCGTTACCAACACACGTATTTTCTCTCCGTTTTTGTTCGAATTTATTATAAACGAAACATTGAGTGTAAATTCAACTCAACGAAAAATAAGATACTTCCATTTTAACAGAATCATAAAACGCTTGCGATACATTACATACTTAATAAACCATCAGACACGTCACACTTGGAGTGATGTTTAAAATGTTTGATTTTAAAAAAGTGGTCAAGCCGCGAGTAGACCATGGTGTAATCATGAGGTAACCGCTTATATTTCTTTAGACACAGTATAGCACAAATAACATGCGGCGACATAGTTAAGTTCTTTGCTCGCAGGTTTGAAGGGGTGTATTTGCTTACGCGTCTTTCAATCGCCCTTATCGCTATTTGGGTTTTGGCGCCACGAACGTGCGAAAGAGCTCAATTAAGTGGGTTCTCTAATATCATAGATTAGGGGTCCCTGTTTTCCGCTAAAGGATTTCAGGACAAGTTGTATCCCAAAGCACTTAAGTTCATAACCACTTTCGTGATTGGATCATTTGAATCATTACACGTCTTATCTGTCCGCCCGCGAATCACGGACGGTCAGTATCGTACATTTTTGTTCTGATTGGCTAACTCATGTAGCAGACAGTCTTCACGCAAAGACAAGCCGCGAATAGCCATATCATAATTGCAAAAGTGTACATAGGTTTTTGAAGTCTAGCCTAGGCGAAAATCTTCTCGCGATAAAAAGGTGGCCCTTAATTATAGACTACAGACCTGAAGGTTTGTCACATCAAGATCAAAGAAACTTACGTACCTTAAGAAAAATTTCTAGTAAAATCTTTTGTGTGAAATATAAAAATAACTGTAGGACGCGGGCTTGTTTAGATTTATTGCAAACCGTCCTCCCCGTACCTTGAAAACCCTTTCTAAAGGGAAATCACATCTCGTCATTTGTAAATAATTCACGAATGGCTTTAAGTATTGCCTTGCCGTGTATAACAAACCGACCTTCCTTTTCCTGTCACCGCCCCTCCTCCTCCAATCCTTATTTTTGTATTTCTCGAAGGAAGGTGAAACTTGGG